>JAPYZK010000689.1:0-23565 GCA_030522785.1 Platygaster equestris
GATGACCTTCCAAATAAAAAATTGCCATCAAATCTCGTAACAACGATTTTCAAGCTTTCTATAAAAATGTCCTACAACTTCAAGAACAAAATAACTAACCTATCCTAATTCAAAACATAGACCCACAAATCCTACAATTCAAAATAAATCCTAATAAATCCCTTGCAAGCCTAAAACATTCCATAAAAAACCAACCACTTAAGAAGGGCCCGGGGGGTCCACGAAAAAACATGAAAACGGAAAATTCGAACGTTGGCCCGGAACGCTTACTTCGTGGCGGAAGGAGAAAATGAGGTGGGGAATCGCAGAGTGAGCTCTCCTTCTAGAGGGAGAGGCACTTTGTGACGGCCACACACGTAGCCCGAGTACTCGCACGGGTGCGAGAGAGACGGCGCGTTACCCTGGGGCCCGTAGGGGGGCGGTGGAGGGGCGAGGTGGGGATGCTGGGGCCCGCAGGGCCCGGAGCCGGACCACCCACCTCGACTCGGACTGGGACTAGAGCATCGAGACAGTGATGTCTCAAAGTCATCGTCTTCTCCTTCCTCGGGAAAAGTCTGGAGAAACCAGAGCGAAGAGAAAGAGGTCCCGCGGAGTCGCGATAATTACAGCGCCACGCTCGCGACGACTCGAAAAAACGAGTACATAACACGAAAATAACGCGGTGGAATCAGAACTTGAGCAGGGAAATTCGAAACTTACGATAAGTCAGTTTTTTCACTTCGAAAGTAGTTGAAAATTAACACTAGATCCAGTTTTGAAAATGAAAGTCCAAATTGGCTGAAATATGAAAATATGAGAATGACTGAATATTTAGTCATTTTCAGTGGATGGATATTTATTATATTTATAGTAGTAAAATTTAATAGTCAAAGTCGAATTTGAGTAATTCGAATTTTCAAAAATTTTTAAACTTTAAAAATATTATTTATGTTTAAAATCGTGAAATCTTAAGAATTTTTTAAAATGCACATAATTTTCTGATTTTTTGAAATATAGAAAAATATTTTGAATTGTCAAGATATTTAAATATTTCAAAAATTTTCTGAGTTTTGCAATTTTTGAATTCTGGGAATATATAACTTTTTTGAATTATTAACCATTTTATGATTTTTCGAAGTTGCTGAATTTTTTTAAATTTTTGAGTAGTCAAAAATTACGATTTGAAACAGTTATGTCAGTTTTGATCGCTGAATTTATACCAATTTATAGCAAATGAATATTTATGAAAGTAAAATTCAAAAGTCGAAGACAATTTTGACTAGTTAAAATTTTCAAAGTTTCAAAAATGTTTTGAATGTTCAAAATTTTGAAATTGTATATGGAATTTCGTAATTTGTAATCTGAAGTTCGGGAGTTTTGATTTTCAGATTACTCAAATTTCGATCTCTTTCGATTTAAATTTACGAATTTTCGAAGTGGTAAAAAAATTTTTAATCTCGATGTCATTTAGAGGTTTGCAAAATTGCCAATTTTTAGATTAGAGTGAGGAAAAATTATTATTCCACTAGTTGCGAAATCTATTACTTCGAAACACACTTTTTCTATGGCGTTGGAAAACAGTAGATTTCGTAACTAGTGTAATAACTTTCTAACGAATACGAAGAAAAAAAAAAAAAAAAATAGTGAGATTTTTGTCATCCCTAGTGATTTTGGTAATAATAAAACTTGCATAAAATTCATTAGTTTTTCTAAAATCGTATTTTTTATAAAGTCGATTTCATAAAAAGTGTATGAAACTTTTTTTTATAAAAATCCAAGATTTATAAAAAAAAGTATGTATACAAAGTTTTTATAAAATCGCTTCATAAAATCGCACATTTTATACAAATGTTATGAAAGTTCTATAAAACGTCCTCAATAAAAACTATACAATAATTTTATAAAAATTTTATAAAAACTAGAATCACTAGGGATTAACACATAATCAGTCGATAAAATAGACAGTAATAACCAGAAAATGAAAATATTCATCCAAGAAATGACAAACGCGATTGGCAGCAACAAAAAGAGCTTGTTCAGCGGTAAGCGCAGTAATGAACGGCGGGCTCAAACATTTTATCGGTCATAAATAAAGGGTTCGGTAATAACTGCAAACTCTTCAGCTGCAATTCGGCCCTGGGCGCGATGAAACGTCGACAAGGGCACGCAAAAGCTAATTCCCCGTCGTTTCGCTCTTTTCCCTCTCCTCCTCGGTCCCCTTTTCCCCACCCGCCCCTTCGCTACTCGCTTGATCTTCGTTTGATGATCGATCATCAATGGGGCCCACTCGCGGTCATTTTTTTCCCTACGCTCGCGTTCTCTTATTTTGTGCCGTCGACCTTCCGCGGCCTCTAAACTCCGCTTTCATTCAGTCTCGCGGGGCTTCTACTACACAATTCCGCCGAGGAACGGAAAAAAGCCGTAACTCGCATTTACCGTAAGGCTCATTTTCTCGCGCAAACGCGGGAGAAATTGAACCTTGCAGAAATGTGGGCTATGGGGAATGGAAACACTTAAACTGAAAATTTGGAAACTAAGAAGTTTTGAAACTTGGAATTGTTTGGAAAATTTGAAAATCAAAAAATATGAGTGTGGATTTACATTTTGGAATGTGCATGTTTGAAATTTGAAAATTTCAATTTCCGAAATTTATCTGGTAATTTGAAAATAATAAGAATGAAATGAATGAGAATGTGGAATTTGACGAAAATTTTATAAGATTAGAAATATGGATCGGAGGGAATTTTGGCTTGTAATCAAAATCTGAAGAATGAGAAAATTGAGAAAACGTAAATTTGAGGAATGCAAATTCAAGCCACTTCACATACACAAAATAAAATAAAAATATCGAAAAAAACATGATTTTTGATTTGAAAAATTATTCCGTTTTTATTCTCTTCATATCAATAAACAATATCTTGCAAAGTTGCAATTCAATTTATTGAGCTTCAAAAACCCTCAGTTGAAAAATAGATTTCGCATTCCCTAATGTACAGGCAAGCCTCCAGTATGTCTCATCCGACCTACCTAATAATAATGATTCATACGTCGAATAAACTTTTTTCAAAATTGTAACAAAATTATAGTTCATAACCCTAATTAGATACTAGAAACGGAAATTTCCAGAAAAAAGTAAAGTGGAATTCTTACAAATACGTTTTCTTTAATCTTTCAAGTTTTCCATAAATTATCAACTATACGAGTTTTCGAAACGAAAAATGTCATTCAATGCAAAATGTAATTTATACATAAAAAACGAAACTATCCAGTATTTAAAAATACAAGCAATTGGTAAATTATTTTTACTAGTTTTACAAAAAATTGTGTAATTAAATATACAGATTGCAACTGTTACATATACAGTTACCTACATTTAAATTAAAAAAATAGTTTGTATAATTGCATATCAGTGCTACAAGTTGATGATTGATGCAAAACTAGAAAATTCGTAGGTTAGGGTATATAAAGTTTCCACATTGGCAGAATAAAGTCTTTCAAGCTACTCTTATATACACTTTAAGATGCGTACGGTACCGAAAACCAGGAAAAACTACGATATCATGATGTCGTTCATGGCGTACTTCCAGGTCCAGGCCCGTGCAATTTCCTCGAACCTTTCGCGATCGTTCACGTACATTTTCCCCAGTTCCGGTTCCATGCATACCTGCAAAAACATCAATTTTGTATTGCTGAATTTCGAATTTGGAACTTTCAGTTCCACTGTACATACGTACATTTCCAAAATTTCATACAGATTGGAATTTTTATATTCTTATATCTGTATGTTATTTTCCTTTATTAATGATTTTCATTAACATTTTTATTATATACATTTAATTGTACATAACAGACTTACAAATTTTTAAATTATATTCACACTGGCAGTTTGACATTTTAGAATATTTCGATCCGAATCCACGATTTTATAAAAACTCAATTAATTAATATTAATGAATAATAAATACAAAAAGGGCTTGATCAGTTTGGAATTTTTTCGTGAACATTACAATTAGCCAAAACGTTAAAAATGTTGAGAAAAGAAATTAATTATAAAAACTAGGTACCTGACAATATGGATCTGTGAGCAAACTCTGGACGCTGATGAGAACCTTCGGTATTGTCAAAGCCAAGGACCAATTGTGGTGAATGGAATCGATTCCAACGTCGCCATGCCTGGACACATTTGGATGCAGAATTTTTGTCAGGAATCTCACCATTGGTGGGCACATGGGATAACTGGAAAAAAAAATAACGAAATTTATTATGTACATTATCAGTCAACAATAAAAAAATTTGTTTCATTAAAATTCACTTGTGTTTTCAACACTCAAAAAAATATTTTCATTTAATGGGCAAAACTGTTCTCCTTTTTGTCCACATTTTTCTATGGAAATTGTATAAACTTCTGAAATTTCTTTCTTATTGTGAGCACTTATTAAAACAGTTTATAATTCAAAATAATTGCAAAGCTTGTAAAAATTTTTATAATCTTCACTATTTTTGTAAATTCATTGGAATTTTTACAAAATATTAATATTTTCGAAATGGCCTATATAATTCCACAAAACTCCTTAATTTCGGATAATACAAGAGAATTTTCAAGTTTTCATTCATATTTTTTTGACTCAACGATTTCAAAAGATAACAAATTTGTATGGATTTCAAAATTTTTTGGATATTATGGCAATATATAATCAATAAAAATTACCTATAAATGAGTAAATCGAAAGTTTTTAATTGTTTACAAAATTGGGAGACAATTGTGTAATTCTGTACATTTTTTCAAATTTTTGATTATCCTGCATTTTTTACATTCACATTTTTTCAAAAACGAATTCTATTTTTCCAACATTTACTCGAATAGATTAATATATACAATGTGAACAAACGAGAAACGCACCTCTGAGGTACTTGCAAGTACAGGTAAAAAAGACCGCCTTCATAAGGGGAGCCGACGGGGCCAGTTATGGTCGCCTGCCAATGGCAGCACATGGGGTCCAGGGGAATGGCCTTGATCCCCTCCGGAGGGTCACCCCTCAAGCTTTTGAGCTCCATTTGCAGCCTCTTTTTCCTCCAGGAATTTTCCTCGATTCTCGGGGTCCTCGTCCTCGACGTCGTTTGTGCTAGGCATGTTGTGCACGGCGACGAGGAGGCCAGCAAATCGTACACCTTATACCAGTCTACAACGTTGCCCACAGGCTTGTAAAGGGGCCACCGCGAATTAACGTGTTGCTGCCACTGCTGCGGCATCATGTGCGCCAAAAGCATGTTGCACCACCTCCTGTAGATAACAATTCATGGTTAAAAACATTAATTATGCATTTATTGAATAATAAATAAATGATACTAATTATTTTACAAATTGCATTATTAATAACTCATTCAGAGTAAAAACTTCGACATTTGGAATACAACTAGTTATTGGAGTCACTGAATTAAAGACTTTTGTTAACATTTCCATCTTCATAATTTCACCTGCAGACATTGGCGGCTGCCCAAAGGCTCATATCGTCGAGGTGCGAGAATACCGCGAGCAGCACCTCAGGGGGAAGCCGTTCCACGAAACCCTGCTCACTTACTGACTCGTGCTCCACGTGTCTGTGATTCGACAAAACCTCCAGTCTCTCCGCCAAGTTCCTCGGCCTCGAGGACTCGCCTTCCTCCACGTAAAAGCTGCAGTTCCAAGCGCAGTGTGGTCGCTGGAGTACGTTCTCCGGGTTCCGTGACTCCGCCTCCAAGCTCGGCAAGTCTTCCCCAAGGACAAGCTCAGGGTGGGGATAACTTTGCCCGGCCCCAACCTGTACGTTCTGGTTGCAATTTTTAAAGCTCCTGTCCCTGGGGTTCAAGAAGGGTATATATGGTCTCGCGATGAAGTTTAGGTTCTGAGGCTCCACCTCCGGACTAGGCAATTCTTCCCCGAGGACAAGATCGGGGTGGGAATAATTTTCCTCGGCCCCCAACGGTATGTTACGGTTGCAGTTTTCAAAGCTTCTGTCCCTGGGGTTCAGGAAATGCATAAACGGCCTTGGGCTGGGGTTTGGATTTTGGTTGTCAGAAAGGTTGGGTTGTTGGCTGACCCGTCGGTCGGTGTTGTAGTAGAGGTCTGTGGGCTCGTCATTGCCTGAATCTTCGTCATCGGTTTTCTGAGGGAATATCAAAATAATTGATGTTGAGTTTAAAATAAATTTGAGTAATTTTGTATCAGTTTATATTCGACTGGATATTTTTATTTGGGTTCACAAATGTTTTACTTTTCATATTTTACAATGTTAAATTCTATGTATACATGTTTGGAAATATTTACATTTTGAATTTGGCCTGAATAATATTCTACTATCATTATCATAATTTTCAAATTTGGATTTTTGCATCTTTAGTTCAATTTTTGAAACTTGGGTTGAAAGTTTTTTCAATTTTCTGAAGTTTTTGAGAAATGAGTCAAATCGTTGACAATTTTTGGATATTTTTCAGTATTATTTTATTTGCTTGTTTCAGTTTTACTGAGTTAGTGAATTTGACTTGTATAAACTTGCAATTGCACATACTTCACTGCAAATTGGCACTTGAACGCATCCAATGTCATTTGGGAATAAAAAAGTATGACAAGTAGCGCAAACTGGTTCGCCAAAACAAGGCCCATAATAACCATTGCAAATATAACAGGCCGTATTCTGCAAAAAAAAAACAAAGAAAAAATGTTTGAAAATCACACAGACGTATTGTTTGTTACACATCATTGTTACAAAAACTACAAAAAATATGAATCAAAAGAATTAAAAAATGATTTTTCAAGGTGGAGCAGGTCCGAGTTATCAACTGACAATTTATTGTAAAAAAAAACATCTATTGCATACTACGGAAGGGCGAAGTATTTAAACAATATAAACTCTAGTTTTTGATGTCCAGATTGTTAAATTTCCGAACAATTTACTCAAATATCCAACACTTCATTTTATTTATATCCTGGAAAAAACTCAGCGAACTATCGCGAATCATGTAAAATGTCAAAATAAACAAACGATACTTCCAAAATATATCTGACAATGTATGAAAACGAAAAAAAGTGTCAAAAAAGTCGAAAAAATGACAAGTGGATTCTTACGGAAAACTGAAACTCCGGACACGGGACATTTTCGATAGCCTGAGAAATTTCGTCGTCGCTGTTAGTATTTGGATCAGGGTCGTCATTTTCCGTGACTTTTTCGCCGTTTTCCAATGCTTCTGTTTTACAAATTCTTTTTCCAGCCATTATATTATTATTGTACATAACAGTACATAACCAGTTTTCACACTCACACCACTGTTGAGACGTTCACCACTGTTCACCTGGTTCACCGTGGTTCACCACTGTTCACCACTGTCCGTTTAGGGTTTTAGCCTTCAGGTGGTTTCAGGGCTTGAAATTCAAGCGAGAGACGTCCTCCCGCGGTTCACTGTAGTTCTCAATCGTCTTGTCGTCGTCGTCGGTCGTCGGTATATTATCAAGATTGATGTTGTCCTCTCTCTGATATTGTAATGCCAGTTAATCTCTAGTCGCCATATTGAATTTGAAAAACAGTATTCCTCAAAGATAATAAGATAATAATAACAAAAATAGTTGATAGGGTTGATAGCGTTGATAGGGCATGATAGCACCTGATAGCACCTGATAGTGCCTGCCGCCGCGCACACGTGATGCACGTGATGAATGTTGCATTGTTTATTGTTGAATGTTGTTCAAAGGTGTTCAAAGGTAGACAGAGTACTTTTTTCGCCGCAAAGAACAACAAAACTTCTTCGCGATGGATTACAAACAAAGCGAACAAATGTTACAGCAAAGAATCGCAGCTCAGGTTGAAAATTTGACATTCTTTATCATGAGGCGGATTCGTCAAAATGTTGGCCAATTTTGGCGGTAGTAAAAAATGTATTTCTGCATTTTCCAGGTACAAGACATCGAAAACCAAAAAGAAAAGTTATGTAAATACATACAAGAGCATAAAAAAGTCATTGAAGGGTTAGAAATTTTACCTAAAGAATTTTCAACGAGTTGTATGGTGCCCTTTGGAAATCTGGCAATGATGAAAGGAAGACTCGTCCACACCAATGAAGTTCTTGTTCATTTGGGAGAAGGATATTTTGCAAAGTACAGCGCACATGAAGCAACTGAAGTTTGCAGTCGTAGAATTAAGCGTAAATATATATTTTTTTCATAGGGGTCAGGTAAAAATTATGCAATTGTGGTGGAGAGAGTGGGGGGTGGGGGGGGGGGGGGTCGTCATTTTAAGTCGTGGGGAAGGAAAATGTACTGAAAAATTACAAAAGTTCTCAGCAATCCTGAATGGAAATTCTGAGATGTAATAGAAGTTATGACTTTTTTGATAATATTTTGAAAACGAGAACCTTACATAAATCTAATACATCGCTTGAAATTTATAATGATTTACAAAAATGTTTGCCTGTTTCAGTTTTATCAAGATGTTTCCAAAAACTTGTCAATTGTTTCAATCTTATTTGCAAAATTTATGATTTTGACGAATTTGGAAATTTTTCACAATCCTGAACAATATACAAGTATTTTCTAGTGTTTGTAAAGATTTACATTTGATTTCTAATTGAAATTTTCCCTGAGACTTTTTGGTTTGGTACAGCTAGTACATTTTGGAAAAAAATGTACCAGTTTTTTACAGAATTTAAAATCTAATATGAAATGATATTGCAAATTTTCAGGAGCAGAAGAGGAGTTGGCAGGATTCGAGAAAGAAAAGAATCGCTTGGAAATGAGCCAAATTTTATTTGCTGCTGGGGAGACGAGAGATATACAGGAATTTTGTACCGAAGAGGAACTGGAAAAATGGCGAGGTATAAATTATAAGTACAAAAAGGAATCAAACATTCAAAATTTTTAATGTAATTTTTCCTAATTTTGCATGTAAAAGTTACTAAAGTAAATGTTACAAAATGTTTTTCAGTACAACACAGGCAAAGAGAGAAAGAGTATCGTGAAAAACGAGCAAAACTCATGGAGGCTGAAAAAATTGAAATTACTTCGGAGGAAGATTTTATCAAGAAATTGGATAAAATAGATCTTCTTGAAGAACTCGAGGATGAACATGATAGATTAGAAGACGAACGCGCTGAATTGTATGGAGAAGGTTCTGAAAATGAAGAATCTGACATGGACAGCGATGATTCTGACACGGAAATGACTCCAGAAATGATCCAAGAAGAATTTCAGAAACTGGAAGACATCAGAGAACAATTGAAGAAACAATTGAGGTATTGGAAAGTAACAGTTTGAAGTACAGAAAGTTTCCATCATTGGATATGTAGAACATTTTGATCAAATCCAAATATTTTCATATAAGAAAAAAAAAGATAATTAAAAATTTAGAAGATTGAATACCCAACACATAATTTTGATTCCATAAAAAATTCTTGGGTGTCAGGATTTTATTGAGAAAAATTAGGAATTAAAATGTTATAATATGAAAATTTCAAAATTATTCACTCAGTTTTAGGAAGTCTTGACAATTTTGATATGGATATAACTGAAAATTTCCACACTGATGATATTCCTCATTTTTCAGTAAAAAATATGACGTTCAAAATGCAGTGGAAGAAATGTACATTATTCCAAAACCTGATGAAAATAAAAAGGACGAAGAAAACGAAGAAAACAAAGAAGAAGAAAAAAAAGACAATGAAGAAGAAGAAGATCCAGGATTAATCGAATTCATGAAAACAAGAGAAAACGAAGTTTCGAATCCTTTGTTAGCATTAACGCAACTGCTCGAAAAAGAGAAGAAAAAAATTCTGTCCATTGCAAAAGCAAATGAAGATTGGGGAATAGAAAACAAAATCGATGATGATAAATCAGAGAAATCTGATGACGAAACAGCCAAAAATGATGTGGAATCAAGCAAAAAAAGAAGGATCAGTTTTGGAGAAACACAAATAAAGATAATGAAAGCAGTAGCGGAAAACCCTGACGATCCAATCAGCGATGAAGATTCCAAAATTCGTTTCCAGCATTCGCAAGTCAAACCTGAAATTTTGAAAAGTCATAACGTCGCTGTCGAAATTCCGAGGGATATTTTAAAAACCTTTTGCGAGAAAAAGCCCATCTTGAAAAGATCGCCAAATGACAACTTCGATTACAAACCGGAAATTCACTCATATAAGAAAGTCAATGATGTTCAACCTTCGATGGGTGATAATACTGTAAGGAAAAACGTATGTTTATAAATGTCATTTTTTCTATAAGTTTCGAAAAAATGCCATGTTTGTCCACTGTTCTGCATGTAGAAAGTTATCGATTTTGAAACTTCTGTGAAGAAAAAAAAAATTAGGATAAACTGTCATTTTTTTCGACTATAGAAAAAAATAGTCGTGCGCCACACGTTTAAAAAGCTCGATTTTCAACTTGTAGTGTCATATACTGTTGTGTTGCGTTTGGATTGATTTTTGGGCATTTATTTCAGGTTGTAGGAGAGGTGCGAGAACGGATCGTAGCACCCCAAGTGGCCAGCACTTCACAAGTAGAAGGCAGGAAAATGAGTAAATTTAAAATGCACCGAGAAAAACAACTTAACAAAAGTTGATTTTGGATGGAGGCGCAATTTCTCGGATGTATTCTTTCGTCGTTCTTAAGTGCTTCCTGGGAAGCATTTTTTGGATATAATAAAATAAGGTGCGTGGATGGTTTTATTAATATGTTTTTATTGCTCCCTCATTATTTTTTATTATTTATTTCCATCAGTGATGTAAAATTAGTATTTTTTAGAATTTTGAAAATTGAAAACCGAAGAGAGATCAAATTTTGGAATTGACGCAGTTTTACGAAAATTGCATTTAACAAACTTTGGAATTATACTCCAAAATTAATATTATTCGTTTTCTGTATATTTTATGAATATTTCGGATGACATTACAAATATTTTTGATAAAGTATTTTTTTGGGAGTATTAGTATTAGCAGTATTATTACTTCTTTTTTTATAAATTTTTTCGTTGCAATTTTTTAAGATTTTCGAAGAAGTTCGCTTAATACGTCAATTTTCTGAATTTCCAGTGAAATTAAAAAAAGGGTCGTAGGTTTTAGAGGCGATTAGAAAATGGTTCATGACCTAAGATTAATTTTGATGGAATTGATAATAAACTGTATATTTTTTTGGGTAATAATTATTATTTATGCATCTAATTGTGTAATATAGGGCATATAATTATTTGGTACATAATAAAAAATCTAGTATATAGTTGCGCGCGGGCGGAATCTTTTCTTGCGTATTAGTTTATATAAACGCACGCGAGAAAATTGATCGCCGTAATTCGCGCCTTGGGTAAACGCGCTGAAACTTGGAACGTGCAGACTCCATAAGTAATGCAAGTTTCGGCTGCGTCGGCTGGATTAATGATCTCATTAAAGATCATTGCAGCAGTATATCATATATCAAGTTCGCACAATAGTGGTGAGTGTTGGTGTGGCTCGTAACTGCCGCCGAAGGCAATACGCATATATCGCGTGTTTAATTGGTCACAACCTTTGCTCTATGCGTCATTACGAAGATGAAAATCCGATACGCTTTCAATAGCGAAACGAAAGATATTAGAGAAAAAAAGTTACGGCAAAATTATAACGGTTTCCCGAAAATTTTGCTGAACTTCAAATTTTAACGTCAAAGTTTATTAAAATTTTCTAAGGAGTTTTTCAAAATTTTACCGAGTTTTATAAAAGTTCTGCGAGTTCGTAAAATTTTGAATTATACATTTTTTGGGAGAATGATAGTTTTCCGAAAATTTCTCCGAATTTGAAATATTGAAATTCAAATTTGTTGAACTTCCTGAAAATTCCATTAGGTACTGAACAATTCTACCTTGTTTTTTGAGAGAGTTCCGTAAATTTGTAAAATTCGAAGTTTGGTATTTTTCAGAAAAATGGCAAAAATACTCATACGGTATTTTTTGAAAACATTTCGAAAATACTCACGAATATTCGAAAAATGCGAATTATTCCCCCCCCCCCAACCCTATCATCTTATAGTTTCTCTATTAGGTGAGTAGTTAAGGTGTTTAATTTGTAATGCAAAAGGGATCCGGGATTGAATACCGGCGTAGGAATTTTTTCTCGTTTTCAATGACGCTGGTTTTCGCGTTTCGAAATTCTGGCAAATTTAAAATCCGATGAAAGTGTTTACGACGCGGCGACGATTGCAGAATCCTCATTCTTGCGTCTGGGCGAAATTGGCTTTTCACGGGAAAAACAACGCCGGGCCCGCATCGGATCGAGTCTTATTGTTTTTCCCCTCTTGTTCGCTTTACTTTATGCACTAGCTGCAGCGATTCGAATCCGGGCGAAAATACACTCGGTTTTTTATTTTTTTATTTCGACGCGAATAATCGGCTTTAAAAGTGGATAAACAAGGTTGTCATTGGAATTTGCAGAAATTGTTGAGTTCGTTAATTCGAAAAAATGGACTGGTAATAATTAGAAAATCGTTGATTTACAAAAATTCAAATTTAAATCGTAAATAAAAATTAAATTCAAATTTTAATGAAAATAAAATTGAAAAAATTGACTGTTTTTGTCAGTATTTCGTTCGCATTTTTGATCACTAATGATTTTGCAATTCTATTTTTTTCCGAAAATAATTTTTTTTTAACAACTTTGTTGTAAATCGAAGTCTATCAGAAATATTGTCATAATTTTCGAAAATCAAAAATATTTTTCAGAAACCTCGTGAATCATCACAAAAATTTTCATATTGATGAGGATTTTGAGGTACGTTGATGAAAAAATAATATTTGCATAAACGTGAATGAAAAGTAAAAGGTTTTGTCAATTTCGATTCCACTCCGGAAAAATGGAAGGCATTTTACGATGAATCTTAATGAAATAAATTGAAATTTTTGTTCTAGAAACGTTTTTTTAAAGCTTTGGAAGTTTTCAATCATGACTGAGTGGGAAAATGTGAAAAAGGGTTAAAACTGTGTCAATATTTGATTATAATTCCGGTTTGTAAATATTCGAAAACGAGTTTCCATTAGAGAAGAATTATGCAGGCAGAGTGGGTAAACGTTTTTGACGAGTTCGTTATTTATGCGAAATTTCGCGTTATGGAAATTGTACAGAGCGTGTTTAACTTTGAGTGTAAAAAAATTAGTTGTTTGATAATGACAAGTCGACGGTTGAGGTACGCCTTGATTTTCATGGAAACTTGAAAAGTGGAACGAATTGAATAGATCTGTAGGAAAATCTTTTGGTAGATGTTGCTCATTTTTGGTTCGAATGCTGTCAATTTTTTATCATTTTGTGTTTGTTTTTCCATTGTTTCATTTTCGATTTGTTTTTTGTTCATCAAAAACATTTTCATTTAGCTCGTTGAATTATTTAGGAGGATTGAATCTACAGTATCGGAAAAACTTTTTATGAATAATTGAAACTTGTCACTAAATCCTCTCGTCCATTAAAATTTGGAAATTATTTTTCTTTCTGAAAACATGAGCGAATTTCCTGGATAATGTTAGTTTTCAGAAAATTTTCGCAGTTTGGTATTTATTATTTTTTTCGAATTATATAAATTTCTACGAGTAGCCCTGAATTTTTTTTTCAAAGGTCACGTGGTAGATTGTAATTAAAAAAAATTATAAATCTTGCTTCATTTGTGAATGTTTCGGAAACTTTTGACATCTCTCTAATTTTTGCAACTTTCAAGTTGGATATTTCCGAAGATTTTTCCAGACCCACATTGTATTTTTTGTACTTCGTGAAGGTACCTTTGTTGTTATTAGAGAGTATTAAATATTTATTATCGAAGTATATACAATAAAGTACCTTTTTGTCATTATATTATGAATACCTTCAGAATTATTAAAAAAGATTCAATGTCCATTACCGAAGAATCTTTTAATGCAATCTTCTTCAACCATCACCAAAAAAAAAAAAAAAAAAACTCGTTACTAATAATTAATAAAGAGTCTTTTTTTCACAGTGAGTAATTATTATGGAAATAAGTATTTTCTGCCAGTTTTTCGGAATGTTAACAAAATTCTGGAACTTTTTAGGGGTTCATGTAACTTCTTTTGATGATTCGATATTTCCTTGAAATTTGTAAAATTTGAAAGATTTACGCAAGTTTTAGGAATTTTTTTCTATCTGAAATAATTTCTGTGAATTTAGATAAACTTACGGTTCCACAATTTTTCACAATTTTCTCCGTTTCGACAAATTTTCGGAAAATTCGTTTTTCACGAATAAAATTATTTGAATTTCTCGTTTTTTAAAACCTTCTGGAAATTCTTTAAATGTTGCAAACACAACTCATTGTTCCCCGTTTCCTGGACAACTTGACGAAAATCGATCACATCTTTCTCGATTTTCGATTGATATAAATTGTTGATAATTATTGGGACAATATTAAGCGATTTCCAGTTGAGTTGAGTTATCGGAAACGACCCCCCGAGCCACCCTTACCAATTAACCCCCGTCAACTCAACGGTTTCTGAGACAACTTGATAAAAGCGATCACATCTGTCTCGATTTTCGTTTAATAAAGAATTGTTGATAATTAATAGGACAATACTGAGCGATTTCCAGTTTTTGACGAGGGAGGAACTGTTTCGAAAACCGTTAAAATGATGGCAAATTATGAAGTTCAGCTCTGTCGTCAACGATATCAATTAATATTTTAATTTTTCATGTATTACCCCTAAGGTCAGATAAAGTCACAGGTACCCGTGACTCTATCTGATTCCAGGATACTATCCCTTTCATGCCTGTTTGTGGACTCACAATTGAAATCTTCGTCGAGTTTTCGATAATTCACGAAGAATTGAGCAGTTTGTCCTTAATCACAAGTGAAATGAAAAAATGTTTAATAAATGTTATTAGGGTCAGCGGTATTCTAGAACTTTGACGAGGAAGGCACTAGATCGGAAACCGTTGAAATTATGGAAAATTATCTAGTTCAGCTCTATCGTCAATAATATCAATTCATATTTAAATATTTATGAACTATCCCAAGGGTCAGCTAGAGTCAGGGTTCCACCTGACTATCTCACTCTAAAACAATATCCTGTTCAGGCGTGTTTGTGGACTCACGATTGAAATCCTCGTTGAGTCGATAATTCACGAAAAATGGACAAGGTTGTCCACAATCACGCGTGAAACAAAATTAATAATATTAATTATTAATTTAATTATTATTAATAATATTATCATATTATTATTGATAATATTAATTTAATTATTATTAATATTTTAGAATATTCCACGACCTGTGTGATATTGTCGCAATAAGGTCCAAACTGTTTGATTCTTACCTCCTCAATTTCGCGTCGTGTGTATAAAGTAATCGTCGAAGGGAGTAAACGAGAATTGGAGATCGATGGACAGTCGAACGTCGAAAATTTTCTATTTCTATTGTCGCGTGTGTTTTGCCTGATCAAATTTTTCGATATCCTCAGCTCATTTAGTTATTCATTGTTTTCTGTTGCAGGTGAGTTTCTATTCGGTCACGATTTTTTGGATTCCTGTAATTAAGTGAGTAATGATACATTATCACCACAGCCCCCATAGATCCCCTTACAATTTACCCAAAAAATATGTCGGAAAGTAAGTTCCGAAAAGCGCAAGGAACGTGACGTCCTTGCGCAGTGAACCGCGACTTTTCATAATTTCATATATGTTCCTCTGTTTCCGGATACGTGCTTCACGCGTTTCACTTGTTTCTTCATCAACTTTTTCATTCAATCATAAAAAATTGATTTAAAAATTGATTTCGTTATTGTTGCCCGTTTCCCGATGTCTCTGTCAATGTACAAACTCGAAATACCGCGAAACCAGGGTTCAGCGGCTGCTAAATTGATCTCTAGCGTCCGGGAAAGTGAGGTAAGTTTCACTTTTTATTCATCCTATCGATTCCTCTACTTTTCCCGAAGGAAACTAGCGTGGAATCGTTTTTCTAACCGACTGGGTTGAATTTTTACATAGGATTTTATGGCGGTGGACGTCGCTGGACGTCGATTCATAGACTCCGTAGTAATTTGTGAATTTTCGTCGTTCGATTTTCGCGTATATACGTTTTCACGAAAATTTTTCTGTAAAGTTGCTTCTCGAGGGTATTTTCTGTTGTAGTTGAGTAAAATAAGTAAACTCTGCCAAATGTCTGCCTTTCTGGATACCTTGGTTAATCTAAAAATTGCCTATTATTGTATCGAAAAATCCATTATTATCGACCTTAATCATCGACCTTTAGACGAATCGTCTTTCTTAGAGGGCTCATATTTCTCTGTTTGTCTATACTCGTCGAGCCCTTCGAAACGCCTATCCAATATTCGGAATCGGAGCACTTTTGAAAATCGCGGTATGTCTGAACCCTTTATTCGGGGCTCGTACACCTATGCGAGTTTTGGTCGATTAATGGAAATTGCTTTTCTTTTAGGTTTTTTTGTCTTTTTAGTGATAGCTGTAGTATTTGGTGGATAGAAGTGTGTGTTCTAGTCAACTATTCCGAAAAATTAGTCAATAACGAGTGGATATGCTGTTGTAGTTGACTCAAACAAGTAACTCCCCACCTTCCCTTTTGTGTCATGATGACATGTTGTTTTAAACGAAATTCCACGTTTCAAGTATATAAACAGCCCAAAAGAACAGTCTCCGGATCTTTTTACAACACCTTCCCGAAAAGAACATATTTTCAACAAAAGTACGCCAAAACAGCGGCATTTCCTTGAAAAAAATGGTGGTTTTTAAACCATTGTTTCTTATGCGTTTGAAAAAGAAGCGTGAAAAATAATCACAATCGAGAATAAAACATCGCCGTTTCCGTGTTCTTCATTCGAAATTCTTGGAATAATGACGGCCTGCGTATGCGCGCGTACTGAGACCGTCAAATCTACGATCAATACGTGTTTTTCTTTGTTTAAAAATTTCGTACTATTTGGCGGACTCCGAACGCGCGCGTTTCGAGCCCGTAAAATGTGCATCCACTCCCCCCGTAGTTTTGTTTTCGTTTTGATTCAACACCATTCAATGCCCGTGCGCGTTCCGTCAAATCTTCACTGGCAGACCCCCCGGTGAACGTGTGCTCATCATCATGCAGATTGCGTGAACGTAAGACGCAAAGCACACACAACGCAACCCGCAGCTTCCGCTCATCAATTTGTGCCAAGTTTTCATTTCAATTTCCCATGTACCGGATGCTCGCGTTCGCGCAAGACAAACTTCCGACGCGACAATCCGCAAGAAATAACCACGTTGCAGCAGCGCCAGGGAAAAATCCCGAGTCGCGACAAGACAAATTTTCCCTGGGTTATCTCTCTTATTGGAAAAAAGTAGCTTGTGAAAAAGAGAACGGAATTAGTGAAAGAATCCCCGGGACAAGGCCAAAGTAGCGCGCGCTCCTCTTTGCGCCTTTGAAAAGTTTTGCAATTGTTGCCGGTCCCTATTTTCCCGCCATTCGACAAGTTTCCGAACTTTTTGATTAACCGGAGTTTTTCTGGAGTGCGTTATTAATTTTGGGATTCAGTCTGGTCTTGGTTGGTTTTTTTAGGGAAGATCTTCAGGGGTAATTATGAAAAAATATGATCGAAGTATATAGGATGAAGCATTTTAAGAATATTGTCGGGGTTTTTGATGAGCTTTTGAGTGTTTTTCTAGTTTTTTTTTTTTTTTTTTTAATAGTTTTTTAGGGAAATTATACACTTTGAGTTCTCAAAAATGGAAAATTTGAGGATGGCTTATATTTTTCAAAATTCTGCATAATTTGTTCTTCACGATTTGTACTCTGGTTTTTGAATAAAATTTGAAGTGTGACTGGAATTGATGAGTAATTTATTTTTTGTGTTATAGCTATTATTTTAATTATTTTTAACTCTAGGAGCTTCGCCCCCCTGCGCCAACCCCCATGAAGACTTATTACTCTGTTCATTTTCATTTTCTGACCCGTGTTAATGTTGGTATGTAGCGATGTGCCCTTTAGCAGCGTATAAAATATTGAATGTTAGGTACGCACTTAAGTAACTCAGGAAGAAAATTAATTATTGGTTACTTATGCACTTTAGAAACTCGGATAGAAAACTATTCGTTGGTTACATACGCACTTTAGCATCTTATTTAATTCACGTGTATGTTAGGCAAGCTCTAGAGTAACTCAGAAATATAACCACTGAGTGCGTCAGTTGTGGGAGGGGGAGAGATTTTTTTATTATATTAAGATATTATCATTTTTTCCCTATTTATGTATTTTGCTGACATTCCAGTACAGCAAAAATATGAACATTTCGTACTAAAATGGTTACTGCTGCTCATGAAACTGATAAAACTCGCGATTTCGAATAATAGCCCTCATCATAATTTTTGCAACAACGTTCGATGGAAAAACGCATTCATCAAACTGGAATTATCAGTGTGAAATATCTCCGTGGAGCGTTGTTCGCGCGAAACCTAGTATCAGGAATTCGCGTCGAAAGTACGCATTGATCGGAAACCGCGGAATTTTCGAATTTAATTTCGGCCTTGATTGAAAAATAAATGAAGTCAGGTTTAATTCGATCAACGCCCGGATAAAGCATCCGTGATTTATACGCTTTTTCCCTTTGAGTTTTAATTTTTTGTCGAAGTCTCCTGGAACAGGGGCGGGGGAAAAATTTATTGTAAAAGTCATTCGTTTTATAATTAAACTTTATTTGACATTAATTTTTCATTAGCTGTTGAAGTTTTGATTATTTCTTTCTTTCGGAATTTTGAACGGTTTTTAGTGTTTGTTGTAACGATAATGTTTTTTATATTATATATATATATTTATATTTATATTCTCTAATAGAAAAGTTATAAAAAAATTTGTGGTTCAACTTTTAATTTTGTTTTTTAGAAATTCGTTGTAGGTTTGTAGACTTGAAAAATATCAAGAAATACGGAAAGTTTTTTCAAAATGATCAGAATTTAAAACATTTATTCTTCATTTTATTCACAAATTATTTCGTGTGAAATCTTTTGGTAATGCAAAAACGTTAATGGATAGGATTTTTGTTGGGGCAGCCTAATTTCGGGTTGGATCGCGTCCAGATAATGCTAACTTCGCTTGCACTCAACTTCCTGTTTCTCTTCATGCGGCAAACTCGAAAATTCTATTGCCAGACGTATTGTTGATATTTTGAGGGGAAAAGCTTCCAACATGTTCCAGTTTGGACCGTATGAGGTTCCATGCAACGCGGTGGACTTTTTTTCATTTCAACTTTTTGTTAAAAGTTTTCATACTTATTTATTGTTAGCTTAATTTTTTTTAGAATCCGTAAGATTTTGTGAATTCTCGATAAATATTCGTTTAATTTTATTAAACCGCCAGGAATTTCTGAAAACAACTAAATTTGATCAAAGTCAGATTTATTTCGTAGTGTTGGATATTTTATGGAACTTCGAGGAAAATTTGAAAACTTCTGGAAATTTTAAGAAATTCATCAAAAGATTTGAGGGTTTCCAGAATATTCAACTGTTTCAGAATTTTTGAGTTTGTTAGATATTGTAGAAAATTTTTGAAAACCTGTCTCGAATTTGACATTAATAGTACATTTTTGGAATGAATAACTTATTTAGTAGAGTTCTACGTGTGTACTAACGAATTATTATTCTCTTAACATTTTGTGAATGTTGGGAATATTAGAATTATTCAAAGCCTTTTGAGAATCTTGAAAACAAAAAAAAAACAACATCAGTTGTTAATATTTTCAAAAATTATTATTGTATATTTCTACAGACGTTGAACAATTTTTTTTTGAAAAAATTCGGAAATTAGCGAAGGTTTTTTGTGATTTTGACATGTTTCTAGAGATACTGAAAAATTCTGTAAGATCCGTCAAATTTTTCTAAGTCATTATGACTTTTTCAGAGTCTAAAAAACCCCTCGAAAAATATATAAAAATCGAAGAAACATGAATAATCGCGGAAATTTGAAAAAATGATTACACATTTTAGAATAATGTTGGAATTTTTGAAATGTTAATGAGTTTCCAGAAGTTTCGGTGAGTTCTACAAGGTCTGTCTTTAGTTGTGAAAAGCTGAAGGTTGATTTTTTTTATTTTCTAAAAAATCAAAATTTCAATGTTATTATAAAACTACGGCAGAAATATCAGTGAATTTTGTCATTTTTTTCCGTTGAAAACCTGATCCATTTTTGATGAATTCTGCTTTAATTATCAAAAGTGCATGAAATTATTATAAAACAATGGATGAAACATTAGTGAAATTTGAGTTTGTTTTTATTTGTTTTTCTTGAAGGTCTCGTCCATTTTTGATGAATTCTACTTTAATTATCAAAAGTACACAAACATGATTGGATATGCAGTGCAGAAACGAAACATGGTCAAATAACGTTACATGAAAAATTAATTAATATGTGTAATTTCCGAAGTATTTTTCAAAAATAAATACATTGTTAGATTAATTACAAGGATTTTAACAATATTTATGTTTCTGGCAACAATAATCTGTTCAAATTTCACGTCAATTAATTAAAATTTGTGGAATAACAAGATATTTAACGAGCATGAAATTGCAGATTTTCCCCCTTTTCAATCCAATTTGATCATATTTTGGCATGTTCAGTTACGGAATAATTAAGAGTTTCACACTTATAGTGACGAGTAAATTAAATACTCGAAAAATAAATTACTTTTCCAATCACACAAATCTTCCTCGTAATTTTTTATTTATGTCCGTTATATTGTTCATCTTCAACAAATTATATATTTCACAAAATTGGAGAATTATAAGCGTTCGGATTTAGAGTTGAAGAAAAGTTTATAAGTTAATTACAGCACCGACTTTAAAAAGGACAGAGAAATTGAAAAAATCCTCTCATAAATACAAGTGAAGATGATGACTTTTTCCTAAGTCAGAATTCACTAATTCTACGCTTAGCCTGATATATAATTACTACTCCATTTATAAAACATGTACTCAATTCTCCAAAAAGTCAAATTACTACGAATTTGATTTCGAAAGTTTCTTTCTGCGCTTCATAATCTTCTCAACAAAACAAGCACAGGCTATAAAATGATTAAAAAGTTAATTGAAACGTTCGCCGTTTCCTCTTTTTTCTTCTTTAAACCGGGTAAACTCGGTTCGGAAAAAAGCTCCCACGATCGCAGTAATTTACAATTTTCAAACATCGGGCAAACTCGTGATTCGAATGGGCCAAGTAAATTGGGATCGACCGAAGTCAAACATTTTCCGCCGTGATTCGTGTAAATAAACGTGCACGGGTAAAATTACCAACTTGACAAATCCGCGCGGGGTTAAAATTAAACGGGGCGGCAAATTAGATGCCGGGTGCTTTTCCTATTTGATGCGCTTCTTTGTTGCGCGCGAGGCGTCGGGCACACGAACAAATTAATGGCTCAAAGTCAAACGGAAATGGGAATAAATTTGCAGTTTATGCCCGCGTTAATTTGGATTAGCGGGGATAATTGGGGACTTCGTGTATCCGCGCGATATATTTTTTGTCAACCGGAATGATTTTTGACCATTAGGGAACATTTAAGAATCGCGGTGGGAAAAAAAGCATTTTTGGATTTTTTTTAGATATGGGGGATTTAGGAGGATGAAGATTATTGGATGTTTCCGACAATTTTTTGGCATGTTTTATTCATTTTGATAGTTTGTTTTGATTTTTGGAAAATAAATAGTTGAAGAAAAAAGAAGAATTTGAAATAACAGAAATGAATAATTCGTACTCTAAACCAAATTTTAACGTTTTTAAACATTCTGAAATATCCGACTTATGAAATTTCGAGACTTTCCAATCCCTCGGAATTTCAGAAGTTCATAAGATTCAAAAATTTCCAAACGCTTCGGGAGTTTCAAGACTTTCAAGTTTCAACATTTTACAACTTCGAAACTTTGAAATCTTGAAGTGTTGAAAATTCGAAAATTGCGAATTTTCCAGACCATAAAAAATGTCAGAACTCAATTATTTCCAATTTGTAAAATTCTAAAACTACATGTGTACTATACTTCGATATCTTCAAGAGTTCTAATATCTTTAAAACTTCAAAATTTCACTTTATTATTTATAACAACATTTCTTGGAGCTCCCCCCCCCAAATCTCCGCCCCAGGTCTCGCATTATCTCGATAGTCAAATTTTTATATTCAAAATGAAACAGAATTCAGAATTAAAAATTTAGCTCATAGAAAATAATAAAAATAATTCTGCATACACCATAATAACTCAAAATGACACTTTTCCAACACAAAACAAGTACGTTTTGATGCTCTAAAAGCACATTATTTTCTTCCAATGCATATTTGTCCTGGCAGGACATATTATTGATCTTGGTCACTTTGCCGAGCACTTGATCTCTCCCAACGCCGCGCGATCGATAGTTGCCACTTCTTAAGCCGGAAATCCATTAGGATCATTTATCTTTATCAGGGAAGATTTTCAGGGAAAGGAAACCGAAGAATAGTTCAAAGGGACTATTACGGCTTTCAGCGGGGACGATTTTATGGAAACAATTTCCATACTTTATGGCAATTGCGATATGAAACACTGAGAAGCGATGAAAATCCCAACGTTTCCATCGTGCCATGGAAAATGTACTCCCCATCGAGCCCTGCTTTTTATAGCCCCTATAAAATACGGTAATTTTTGCTATATTTCTCGTGCCTCGTACTTTTAATTGAAATCGCTGAGAAATTCGCTCTTCAATAATCTCGTGAGCTTATCTATGATTTTTATATATTTTGAACATATGTATTCCAAATTTTTGGGCATACATTTTTTTTAACGAACATTTTGAATATATAGTTCGCAAATATATTTCGAACATGTATGTTCAAAATATACTTTGATAGTATATTATGTTCCAAAGGCCAAAAATTTTTTTTGGACGAATGCGAGTTTATATTCCGAGGCGAAGCCGAGGAATATAATCGTATGAGTTTTGCCCTTTGGGACATGCGATACTTTATACGCCGAAGGCAATAAAAAGGTTTTTCGGGCCTGAGCAGACCAATAAAGGACCGTTTATTGCACTGAGGTGTATAAAATATATTTTGGACACACCTATAGTTTGAATATATTGTATATTTTGAAAATATATTTAAAAATATATTTTGAACATATAGTTTAAAAATATATTCTGTACAATATATTTTGAGAATATATTTCAAACATATATTTCAAAAAAATATTCCGAACGTATATTTTTAAAAATATTTTGTACATAGTATATTGTGAGAATATATTTTGAACATATATTTTAAAAATATATTTTACAAAAAATTTTGAACACATAGTTTGAAAAAATATTTTGAAGATATATTTCAAAAATATATTTGGAACACATAATTTGAACATATGTTTCAAACATATATTTCAAAAATATATTTCGTACAGGTATTTTAAAAATATATTTCAAACATATAGTTTAAAAATATATTTTGAACATATATTTCAAAAATATATTTCGTACAGGTATTTTAAGAATATATTTCAAACATATAGTTTGAAAATATGTTTTAAACATATACTTCAAAAATACCTTTCGTACATTTATTTTAAAAATATATTCCAAACATCAACGAAATCATATGAAGTTAAGACTAT
>JAPYZK010000690.1:0-23561 GCA_030522785.1 Platygaster equestris
TGCCGGTGGGGGGGGGGGGGGGGGGGGGGGGTGGGAGTGATGGGTTCAAACCCTTGTCGAAATTTTGAAAAGATTGATTTTTTTGTAAGTAATATGAATAGAAATTTAGAAATAGAAAAAAATGTGTGCTTCGAAGTCTCAGATATTTAAAATTTTGAGCATCCAAGTTTTCGTAGTATTAGATGTAAATTTAGAAAATTAGAAACTTCGTAATCACAATTGTTGACACAATTTTGGAGATTTTGAATAGTCCGAAACTTCTAAAGATTATGGAATTTTTTAAAATTAAGAGTGTTAAAATTTTTTTATAACTTTGGACATTTCGTCAATTTTCAAAAGTTTAAGTTATTTCAAAAATTTAGAAAAATCGGGAATTTTCCAAAATTTTGAAAATTTAAAACGTTTAGAAAGTCTCGAAAAATCATAAAACTTTCGTAACTTCGAAAAATTTGTGAATATATCAAAATTCGAAAATTTGGAAATTGTTTCTGTGATTTTAAAAATGATAGTAATTCAAAAAGTCTTGGAAATTCCAAAAACTTTGAGAATTTTGAAGATTTCGCTAATTATTGAAATTTTTGAAACCTTGGAATTTTATGGAGAATCCGAGAATCCTGAAAAATTGGAGCATTTCGAAAATTTTGAGAACTTGTACAATTTTGTAAAAGTCCAAAAATGCCAAAAGTCATGAAAGTTTCGAAAATTCAGAAAATTCCGAACATTTTTTGAATTTCTATCATTTGAATGTATGTAAACGTTTAAGTGTTACAAAACAATCGAAAGTTACGAAAATTTCCAAAAATTCAGAAGTTTCAAGAATGTTGAAAAATTCAAAAATTTCGAGAATATATCAGAAAGTTCATAAATTCATAAAATTACAAGGAATTCAAATATTTTATAAATTCTTGAAATAGCGAAAATTTCTAAAACTCCAGAAATTCCAATGATTGACAAGTTAAAACTTATAAATTCGAATAATCGACATTTTTTTTGAAAACCACTCCCTAAATTTTTTTCTGCGTGCGCCCTTAAAGTCCGTAGATCAGTTACGTTTACGGATGACAAAATTCACCGCACAAGGGATAGAAAGCACATTTCGATCTAAAAATTGACAAGTACGAAAAATCCGAAGTTCTCTTAAATCGTCCTAAAAAATGAAACCCCCGAAAAAATTTAATGCATCTCACACAGTTAATCAGTATCCAAAACACAGTTTCAAGATTTCCTAACAAAGTAAACAAAAAAAAAAATGAACTGAAACGAAAGGCGGCGAAAAATCAATCTCATTAATTTCCCATGGCGTTACGTAAGCGGAAATTTTAATCGGCAAATTCGCAACACGCGTCATCGCACATTCAAAAGCGCCCCGCACTTATGCTCTCATAACACGTTGAATAATATCGCAGTCGCGTTTCGAATGTTCGAAAGCACCTCGAAAAGCCTCCGAGGCGTAGCCCTAATGTTTACCCTAGGTAATTGAAGTGTGCACACACATGATTCGGTGCACAGCGAGTCCGTAACATTTCGCGCTACGAGTGTTTGTTGCGTTACTTACGTCGGCTGATCGATCGCGAGCGCGGCGACGTTCGCAGGTTAAGTGCACCTCGAGACGACGAGACCGCACCATAATTTTTTTTTCTTTATTCTGCCGTAGTGGCTTCTTTTCTTTTCGCTTTCACGCAAAAGCGAAGAGTCCCGTCACGCAACCCCGTCAAAACCTCGAGTTCGACACGATTTCGTTCGTCCTAAACGTTTCCTAAAAATGTCAAACGTGGACTGTGATTACCGTCAGTTTTTAGGGGAGTATGATATAATATTATCAAGTTTGGAGGTGTTTGGACACTTTTTGGGGGGTTAAATATGTACTTGAGAATTCTACGTTGATGCGAATTTTTGGGGATATTTGAAATTTTGAAATTTCGAAGTGCTGAAGTTTTTATATTTTGGAGTTTCGAAACTTTTGGGGATTTAGAACTTTTGACAGCTTTGGAGTTTTTCTATTTTGAAGGAAAATGATTTTCTGACGTTTTGGAAGTTGCGAAATTTGAGAAGTTTTGAATGGTTCGGAATTTTGAAATTCATAAGAATTTAAAAGAAATTCCGAACTAAAAAACTAAAGTTCTTAAAATTCCATTAGCTCCGAAGTTTTGACAAATTTTAAAGATTAGGAAAAAAATTTCAAATTACGATGTTTTAGAGTTTTTAGTCATTCACGCGCAAGTATAAAAGCTTGGAATTTTCGGAATGTTTGAAATTTTGGAATTCCGGAATGGTGAAGTTTTTTGATTTTGTAGTTTCGGAAGTTTTGAAGCTTTAGAATTTTGGAAAGCTCTGGAATTTTTCTGTTTTGAAGAAAGATGATGTCCTGAAGTTTCGAAAGTTGCAACATTTGAGAAGTTTCAAACGTTTCAAATTTAGAAAAATTTTGAAGAATTTGGAAGATTTCCCAAGTTGGAAAACTATAAGGTTCGAGGATTCTTGAAGTTTTCAAAATTCTGAAAGCTCCGAAGTTTTGAAAAATTTCAAAGCTTGGGTAGAAATTTTCAAATTTCGATGTTTTAAAGTTTTCAGTCATTCACGCGCAAGTATAAAAGCTTGAAATTTTCGAAATGTTTGAAATTTTGGAATTTCGAAATGGTGACGTTTTTCAATTTTGAAGTTTCGGAACTTTTAAAGCTTTCGAATTTTTGAAAGCTCTGGAATTTTTCTGTTTTGAGTAAAGATAATGTTCTGAAGTTTCGAAAATCGCAAAATTTGAGAAGTTTCAAACGTTTCGAAGTCTTAAATTTTCAAGAATTTGGAGGATATCCCAAGTTGGAAAACAATTAGGTTCGAGGATTTTTGAAGTTCTCAAAATTCTGAAAGCTCTTTTCAGTCATTCACACGCAAGTATAAACGCTCGAAAATTTCGAAATATTAGAAATTCTGACATTTCGAAGTGGAGAAGTTTTTTAATTTTGAAGTTTCGGAACTCTTAAAGCTTCAGGATTTTTTGAAAATTCTAAAGTTTTTCTGTATCAAAGAATGATAATGTTCTGAAATTTCGAAAGTTGCAAAATTCGAAAAATTTCAAACGTTTCGTAATTTTGAAATTTATAATAATTTGAAAGAAATTCCAAATTGAAAAACTATAAGGTTGGAGGATTTTTAAAGTTCTCGAAATTCTGAAAGCTCTGAAGTTTCTTGAGAATACAGTTCCAAAAAATCCAAAATTCATATATTTCAATATTTTTCAAAAGTATAACTTCTTGAAGATATGTTTTGTCCAAAACAATTTATTCAGTAACACATAACAACTGAAACAATTCAAATCAAAAAATGTATTCATAAAAGAAAGAGAGTAAAAAAATACAGAGACGATGAAAATCGGGACAAAACTTGTAAGCGCTTCAGGCACTGTTTACATTGCGGATTGGTTAAAAAACAAACAACGAGAAGATAGATGAGGTAATGGAAACAAGGGGCGTTGCGAAAAACGAAAAAGAAGGGAATTTGATGATTCGGAAGAGCGAACAATTTAATTCGGATTAAAGGAGGTGTTGGGCATGGTTATTTACTCGGCGGGCGCTGTATACTATAATACGTACACCGCCGAACGAGAAGAAGAGTTCCGAACGAGTCCCATCTTGGAACAATACAAATAGCTTAATTATACCTTCATAAAGGACCCCCGGGCGCTCCGGAGTCGCCATAATTCCTCCGGAGCCGTTAGAATCTGCACGATCGATAGCACCGTGCAATCATCTCAACACAAAGATGCGTCTCCAATAATGGGCGTTCGCGTAATTAATGAAAACTAATGCAAATGGAAATTCGCAGAGATCGATAGTTTTATGACGCTCGTACGGAAGGAATATTAAATCGTCTCTAGAGTATTTTTTCCTCTTCCAGGCTTTTCAGTTTTAATTGAGAATTTCAGGGGAGACAATTATGAAATGCGCTTTTATATTAATTTTATGCAATTCCACATCATTTTATATGGAAATGGAATACAACATCCATTTCGAATTTAATTACGTTTTGAGAAATATGCGAAGTGTTTTGGAATCGTGCTGAAATATATATAAATTCAAACTAGGGCAATAATTGACTGGTCGTTGAAAAATTGTCGGAACTTATAGAATTCATTGAATTTTTGGAAATAATTTTATGTTCGTCGCATCCCGATTTCAGGGTATTGGGCGTTACTTAGAAAAGTGGAACGCGTTAGGTTAATATTACTTAGGTAAAATATGTGAATCGTTACGTTACCGCTACTTCGAAAAAGAAAGTAAATGGTTATTGTTTCTGTCTGTGGAAAGTTTGTATCTTTGGAAAATTGAAAGCTTCAGAATTCTTTGAGATTTTGAAATGCTGAAAAATCTTCTGTATTCCAAAATTCAAAAACTTCGAAATTCTTCTTTGAGAATTTCCAGAATTTCTGAAACTTCTCGAAGTTTGAAAATTGGACAGCTTTTGAATTCTTTGCGATTTGAGGAATTTTTTGAATTCTCACGAAATTCAGAATCACAGAACTTTGGAATTCTCCAGAACTTCTGAATTTCGAAACTCTGTAACTTTGAAATTCTTCGGAATTTTTCAAAATCCTCCGAAACTTCTGAACATGCCGAAATTTCAAAAGTACGAAATTCTCTAAAAGTTATGAAATTTCTGAAACATATAAAAATTCTTAACTTCACAACTTAAAAATTTGTCAAAACTCCTTAATCCTTTAAAATTTGTGACGACATCAAGATGGCAAAGCTAGCAAACTTCGAAATTCTACAAAATTTTCCAATTCCAAAACTTGGAAATGTCAAAATTCTTCGAAACTTTTGAAATGTTTACAACTCGTAAAAATTCCGAAACTTGGCAACTTCAAAATTCTTTAATACTTCCAAATTTTTTTTTAATTTCTCAGAACTTTAAAATCCCAAAACTTCAGAACGTTCGAAATTAAAAAAACTTTGAAAGATCCTACAACTTCCGAAATTCTGAAACTTCCAAGCCATAAAACTTAAAAACTCTTCAAAACTCGCGAAAAAACTGAAACTTGAGAAATTCCAAAACTTTATCATTTCAAACCTAAAAATTTTTTCAAAATTCATCAATTCCGTCAGTTCAAATCATCGATCGATAATTTGAATATCATCGATCATCATCAATATCGATATTTCTGAAAATTTCAAAACTTCGAAACGTTATGATTCTGCAAAACTTTAATACCCCATGAAATTACAAAATTTCGAAACTCGAACTTCAAAACTTTCATATACTTGAAAACTCAAAAATTCTTCAAAATGTTCGTAATCCCCAATAAATTAGAATGAATCACGTTAAAGTAACGGAAATTTCGTTACTCGTTACCGCGTGAAAAGTAACTAGATACCGTTATCGTTACTTCTAAACCCTGCCCGATTCTACAACTCCACTATTAAGAATGAAGAATTTTATATTGAACGCCTTATAACAATATAACTCTGCATCAAACCTGTATATTTGGTTGTGGCGTGTTTAACGAAGGCTGATTATCACCGCGAGGTCAAATATTCAAGCGTAACGATGGCATGGTTATACGGTAAGAAACGATAATCGTGGAAAGCGCCGTTAAAAGTTCATCGGGTGTTCGTTATGGAAAAAAGGCGGAAACGTAATCCCTCGAAACATCAAAGAAACGCAAGAAAATTGATAGACTCGAGCGAGAGCGCGCTTCGCTAATGAAATTACAGTGTCGGCACGAGTCTGTTAAATCTTTAATGACGCTCTTTTTGCACAGGCGCGCGGAATTTCCATAGCTATTCCTTTACGTTTCATAAAAATTTCACACCACGATTGAAGCTTTCAACAAGGAAAACAGAGGTTTCCTCCGACATTAAACGAGACATTTATTTTTCATCGACTGCTCAGGAATCGGCGGGCTATATCCTCTTTAAGCTCAACATCTCACGTTAATTTTCGACATCGTGAATCATTTTGCAGCTTCTTGCCTGGAAAGGAGAGTTTGCGAAATTTTTACCGAGAAGAATGATCGCGAAATTGGCCTTCGTCCTTTTCAACACCCCGATAATTGCGGTGCCTTCTCACATCGCGTGTTACGGTGTCAGTTGGTTTTGTTAAATGACAGGGACGTACGCAGGATGGCGTTTTTACGGGAGCTTTGGAGGGATATTTTTGATGAGAGAAAATTGACATTTTGGAATGTTTGAATTGTGAAATTATGAAAAGAAGATTCGAATTTGTGAGTTTGAAGTTATAGAAGATGAAAAATTAATAATCGTCAGTGGCGAACGCAGAAAAAATTTTCGGTAGGGGTTTTTAAAGGAAATGTCGTTGACATTTTTAGAATTTTAAAATTTTGAATAGCCAATTTACTAGTTTTGAAAATGCATGTATCTCTTATTTCGTAAGTCGCAATATTTTTCGAATTTACATAGCTTGCAATTTTTGCATTTTGGAGTTACATAATTTTTATGTTATCAGTTTTGGTTTTTTTTTTTTTTTTATATTCGATTCCATTTTGGATTCTGAATTTCGTTAACTTTCGTTAATTTATATCGAATTAGTGAAACTTTGGAGTTGAAAATTTTTAATGACTGAAATTTCAAATGACGAAATTTTTATTTGTATCATTATGTATATTATTCACAAAATTATGAATATTCATTATAATCACAAGTTTTTTTTGCCAGAATCATAATTCTACAATTTCCAATATTGAATGTTACAGATTCAAAAATAAAATGAATTGTATTAGTTTGTCCATATCACAATTCTTACTTTAGATTTTCATCAGTCGAATATTTGCATTTTTAAGCATGTTTTTCCAAAAATTTTCAACGAGTGACTCAAATTTTGAATAAATTTGTAATATCGAATCCTTCAGAATTTTGAATCAGATTGATGTTTTTAATTTTTCAATTCCATAATTTTCATTCGTCGAAAATTGTTATTTTCAAGTTTCTAATAATCGAAATTTACATCAATATTATTCTGAAAAAATATGTAAATTTGATGCATCTTTCGGATTTCAAAGCATACATTATCTTCACATCCAAATTTTTACCAACTTATGTCACAAAAATGACCGATCTTTTTTGAATTTCAGGAGCGGTTTCAAACCCTACCCCCCCCCCCCCCCCTCCTCTGCCTTCGCCCCTGACAATCATTCATAATCAATACTCGAAAATTCGAACATTTTAGAGTCTTCGAATTTTGGTATTAAGAAATTAAAAATTAAAAATTCTAAAAATCCGAAAATTCCTGAAGCCGCGTTAAGAAAAAATATACGAGGACTAGAAAATGTTCGAAAAATTGGGATTCCAAGTGAATGAGTACTCAAAATTACATAGAATCCAAATTTTGAAAACGTACAGATGTACAAATACAAAAATACCAGCACTTGAAATTAAGTGTACATATTCAAAATATGAAATCTGAACACTTGAAAATTTTCGAATTTGATTCAAAAAAGGTCACACTCAAAGTTTCTTACATTTTCATGATCCGGAAATTATACGACCTAAAATTTAAACAGAATGCATATAATATATAATCGACTATCAATTAAATACTGCAGGACAATTATTTTTCAGTAGATTCAGTTAACGAGGTCGTCGGAGTATTCATATCCACCTCTCAGAAACGGACAGAGAGTATAGAGATCAATGCACCAGATTTTCGAAAGACTACCCTTCCCCAGGGAATCGTAGAAATAGACTCAGTCAATTTCGCTAGAATAACATGTAATTCAGAGCTGTTTCTCATCAGGAAATATTGAAAATGGACCGAGTGCACCGGGGAGCTTACGAATACGGAGCTTCCCCCGGGAAGATGATACATAGATACAGCAACCTGGTGCACCACATCGTAAATGAGTACAGACCTTTTTTCGCTAATTATGGTATTTGACCTGGTACAGAAAGTCGAGCATTGAGTTCAGAGCTCTCCTACATAAATATCGAGAATCGATCTGTTCGTCAACTTTCGTGTACCTGTCATGTGCATCGATTTTGTCGAATACAATTTTAATGCTGTTTTTATACGCCGTTCAAGCAGCCATAGAAGGTTTTCATAGTTGGAATATTTTCAGTGATTCACAGAAATGAGATTTTTATTCGTATGAAGCATTTTTTTCGATTCCAAATTTGATATATTATGAAAAAGAATTCTTTCTAAAGAATTGTGGACAACTTATGGTAGATTTTCCAAGTTGATTCAAATTCCGCAATATTTTTGAAGGAGTAATTGCAAATTAAAAATTTTAAAAATTCCTAGAATTTTTTATTAGAATTTCTTTTGTGACTGAATTCGTAATATTCAAGAATTCGCGAGATATTTTTTCAAAATATGATGAACTCCGACCCAGTTTCGTTAATTTTGTAAATGGCATGATAAGAACAAAAAATACGAACACAATGCGTTCCGAGTAAGAAAAAAGCCATCGCTAGATGAAAGGCACGTTTTTATAGTTTCACATTTATGAAGAAAAATGCCCGAGTCGCGGGCGGATATTCGTTCGTTTTACCCGCGTTTAATCGATTTCTTTAATACGCGACGAGAGTCACGCGCGAGGAAAAATAATAGAAACGGAAGGGAAAAAAATGCCACAAAGGGGAGATTTTTTTACGATCGTGAAAGCTCCAAAAAATGTATGTCTCTGAGAACCAAAGTTTTCCAGGGACAAAAATTGAGAGGAGAGAAAACGGAGACATGTGTAAACCCGAGGCGGTATTTTCGCGTTCGCTCCATTTGAATCGACGCACTCTTGGGCGCTGGTGCATTTCTCGTCTCGGCGCGTTGCGATGGAAAAAAAAAAAGGTCGCCACGAAAATCGCCGAATCGATCAGCTCGGCGCAAAATTGAGGCCGCGATGAATTACCCGAGGCGTTATTTTCAGCGATGAAAAGGATCAATGGGAGCGAAGCGGGCACTTAAGCCCAGTCAGTGTTTTTCGCGAGTCTTGCTGGAAGGGTGGAATTATTATTTATAACCTTCTAAATTGATAATTATGTTGGGATAAATTGAATTCACCCGTCCAAAGCTGTGAAAATAGAGGCGCCGCTGTCAATGGAGCCAGACGAGAAGCGGGCCAAGCGGATCAATAGCGATTTAATTAAAGATTGCGGTTTAACGAAAATTAAGATTAATCGGGGCGCGCTTGATAGGGCTACGAGCCTTTTCTAGTGCTTTCGAGAGAGGGTTGTCGACGAACTCGCGACGCTTTTCATCGATGTCGATCAATTCTGGGTTTACAAGGTATTTTGAGGTCGAAATCACACGTGCGTTGGTGGGAAGATATTTCTACTGATGGAATAACGTTGTGAAACGCACGAAGGGGGTTTTATGAGGTGGGTTAGATGAAATTGGATTTTGAGAATTATATAGGCTCGAAATATCTCAGTAATTTATGAAAACTGATGAGGTTTCACATTTCTTGAAGATTTCGGGAAATTAGGGATTTTTTAATAATTTAAGGTGACCAGGCGTTGTATTTTGATATTACAGTACTATGTTTTAGCTTAGTGTAGTAGTCTACTATTCTATTTTTCAAATCACGCGAATGTCCTATTTTTTTACCCACGTATGAAGAGGGCGCCATTTTCCGGAAAGTTTTGGGAAATGCAAACATTTGCTCCGGATTTTTTGTCGTTCTCTACCAACTTAGACGAGCATTTTTTAAAGTGTAAATTTTATAGTTTGATATCATGCGTGTTCATATTTTCCTGTTTAAATATTTAAATGATTTGTGGGTTCCAATTTCGCGGTATACTGACTTACAGATTTTATAATTTTTGGTTATTTTAATCATTTTTGAAAAGAGAAGAAGTTTGAGAAATTGCACATTCGAATTTTAAAAACTGTACAGTTCAGAATCTCTGGAATTCCAAGTTTTTCATTTTAGACTGTTTATTTCTGAAATTTGGAGATCTAGAAAATTTTAATGATTATGATTGCCAAAATTCAGAAAATGTAGACTTTAGTAAGACTCGCTAACAATGAGAAAGAGAAATTCCGCTGAATTTTGGAATTGAGACAAATTAGAATCTCGACAAATCTAGTATTCTGTTATGGTGGGATTCAAATTACGAAAATTTTGAGATTGAACAGATGAAAAGGTTTGGAAACTTCTTGATACTTTTCTGTAGACTAAAAAATTTGGAAAGTATGAGGATTCAAAATCAAATTGCAGTTTTGAGAATTCAAATTTCCGAAAATTCGATTTCTGAATGTTAGAATCCCCACAATTGCAAATTCTCCAATTCCAAATCTCCTGATCCGAAAATTTTTGAATCAAACAAACTCAGAATATAGTAACTTTCTACTCATTTTCGAAAAACAGTCAAATTATGATAAATTCCATATCCAAAAGAAGTAATTTCGAGAATCTAAAATCACTAAAATTATACCCCATGGCCATTTGTGCCGGCCAAAATATTTATACACCACCATGCCAACGATCAAATTTTCACTTATTCGCTCCAGAAATCAAAACATTCAGGATGTAGAACGATTCAAATTTTTATCGACTTTCTTTTTAGGTATCAAAATATGTCATACTCTCAAAAACTTCCCAAAGTTTCAAAAACTCTTTTCACAACCAATTTCAAACACTCTTCGGAATCTCCAAAATCCCACGTCAACTCGAAAACTTGGAAAAAAAATTCCCAAATTTCGCAACAGTTCCAAAATAAAAACTCCCAGCCCTGATCCAAACTTCCTGAGCAAAAGTACAAAAAACCGAGTATCTAAGACTATCACACAAAAATTCTATTTCATCTCCCGAATCCTCAACGATCTCGCAATGAGTGCTTACATCCCGAAGCTCGTGAAAAGTAACGACGAACCCACAAACGACCCCTCCAAGGTCGTTCAAAGGTGTTGAACGTGATCCGATTTTTTGCTCGTTTCGCAGCGAGAGATTTCCAAGTGGAGGAAAATTAGCCGCACTTATCTAATTGAAATCAACGATGTCAGTTATTACGGCGGTCCAGGGAGCGCACTTTTTTCCTTGACCTTCGAGGGCGCGGAGCTCGCGTGCATCGGCCTCGCGAAACAGCCAGATAACGAGGGGTGTAGTTGTGAACAAGAATTCCACTGTGACCGGAAAAAATGTAGAAATCCCTCAATTAAACGACCGGATGAAAACCGTAACGATTTCCTCAATTAGTACGGTACCAATTTTCCATCCGTAAAAAATATAGCCTACAAATATCTTCATTTTTCGGGAGGAAGGGGGGTTATTGCCAAACCTCCCCCTCTTTAACTTTTCCTTTACTACGCCGGCGAAGGTGCCACCTGCAGCGAAGTGTTATGAGACCTTTCATGATCCCATCCTTGTCCGTGAGCTCGTTTTCCTTTTCCCCGCTGTAGAGGTTGTTACCACACCCTTAGAATCTCAATACCGGGCTGGCGCAGGTGGCGTTCGCACCAGCTCGTTTGGCTTTTTCCCGCCGAGAAAAAGCCGGGCTCGAAATCGCCAAGTTTTATTGATTTAGCGATTGACGGGCATCGATTCGCTTCGACCAAACGTCGCTTTTCATTGAACATTCCATGTACCTCCGCTTGACTCTCCGTCTACTTTGATTTGTGCTGCGACTTTTTGCCCGACGCACGTCGAACTTGCCATTTCGCTCAGTAAACCGGATTTGGGTGACATTTACCCCGGATTTTGATGAGATGTTCGAAGAGTTGATGAGTTTTTTGCAGAGTTAGGTGAGGAGTAGTGTTTTTGGGATTTTTGAAGAGTGTTGTGAATTTTTGTTGGTTATTCTGTATGGTGATTTAGAAAAGTTGTTCGATTTTGGGTTATTGTTTAGTTACAGTTGGGGCGAGCAGATAATCTTATCGAAAATCGAAAATGAAGGACATTTTGATGAAAAAAAGGTCGATGAGAATGAAAATCGTTTTACATCGTGCATATTCCGATTTCTAGAGTGGATAAGTGAAAAGTTTATCGTTGGCAGGTTGATATAAAAGTATTTGATTAGTTTTTACGAAATTACTTTTTTTGAATGTGAAATTTATCGAAATTTGACTGTTTTTGGATAAGGAGTTGAAAGTTACTATATTTCAAGTTCGTTTCATCTTGAAATTTTCAGATTTGGAGATTTGGAATTGGAGAAACTCTAATTTTGGGGAGTCTGACATTCAAAAATAGAATTTTCGGAAACATGAATTTTCAAAATTACCATTTCATTCCAAATTTCAATCGTTCTCAAATTTCTTCGTCTTCAAAAAAGTATTTGAAAGTAATCGAACCTTTCAATCTGTTCAACCTCAACATTTTCGAAATTTGAATCCTAACATAACGAAACCCTCCAATTGTCTCAACTCCAAAATTCGTACCCCAAAGATCCTCTTTTTTATTGGTTAACAAGTATTACTAAAGTCTACATTCTCTGAATTTTGGCAATCAAAATCACTTACATTCTCTGGATCTTGAAATTTCAGAAATGAGCAGCAAAATAAAAAAAACTTGGAATTCTAGACATTCTAAATTATACAGATTCCAAAATCAAAATGTCTAATTTCTCGAATTTCTATTTTCTCAAATACGATTATAATAAACGAAAATTGAAAAGTCAGTCAGTCAATACATTGGAAAATTAGAATCCACAAATGATCGAAAAATTCAAACTGGGGAATATAAAAATTAATCGTATCAAGCTAGTGTGATACCATTTATATATATATATTTATATATTTATGTATAAAATTCACACTTCTAAAAATACTTTTCCGAATTTCTGAAATTCCGATAATTCTAAGCTACTGGTATCCCGCGTTGCGCACCGATCCCGGTATGAATCACATATTTATGAAAACGGTTTTCGTACAATATTCGATCGCTGCCGCAGAGACGGACAGAAAATGTACATTTCCTGGCGGGAAAGCGGCGTCGGCGAAATTTATCGATCGCTGGCGACTCGTTTAATGCGAACAACAGGGCTAATATAAATACAGTAATGCGAGGCGAACGGCGTTACTGACAGTAATGATAACTGTTGATGCATTCCAATGCGTACCGCAATCACAAAGCGTGGCGTTCGCAGTCATTTGAAAATTTCGGTGATTTCAACGATAGACATTCAATTGACTCAAGTTCGTTTTTATTACTCTTCATTGAATTACAATTTTGGTTCTTTTTGTGTGTTTCAGGTAGTCCGCGAAAATTTACACCTACGATATTCCGAGGTTTGTTTTATTTTATACTTATGATTTACGTTTATCACTTAAGTAGCGTAGAAATTTTTTTTTTGTTTTGTTCTTACGGAATAAAAATTCTCGCGATAGAAGAATTTACAGAATCCCTCCAACCTTTACACGTATTTTTCATATCGGAAACACACAATCGGAAGTAACATTCCAAAAACGTCTAGGGAAAAAAAATTCCACACAACCCTCTCATATCCTTATTTATTTATAACAATGTCCCGATTCATCGACGAAATTCGACCTGCAGCGCTATTGATTTTCCCGTAACGAACGGATTTCCATGACCTGATTTTTGCCTTTAATTTATTACCAGTCACCGGCTGCTTTATTTTTACAACCGGCCGATACCAACGTTCCGCATCGAATTACTCGGGGCAACAACAAACGCAATGATTATCAAAGCAGAAGTAACGAGTGCTCGCGAAGTCATAATTTCCGGGGCAACGTAATGGAATGCGAAACACGAAAATCCCGGGTAAACTCGGTAATGGAAAATAATCAGGCGAGGCCTTCGCCGGTGACCGCTGAACGCGGGTAATATTCGTGCATCCAGTCCCTGACTTTCCTTTCTTCCTTCCTCCGTGGCTTCAAGTTTTCCGATGAAAACTGCATTACCGTGGTATGGCGGGGCAAAGCCGTTTACGAGGGCCAGAACTGCGGGAAAACGTCGACCCCCCGAAGTCTTGGATTCGTTACTTTGTGTACTTCGGGTACTTCGGGACAGCGGTTGATATACGGGGGGAGATGCTTGCCTTTTCCGAAACTAAGCGTTATAGGAAAAACAGCATGGATGGATTTTGGGAATCATTAGAATTTTCGTTTTTAGTTTTGCAGGCTTTTTCGTAGACACCAATTTTTCCGTCACTTCCTTTACGGAAGTTCCCTTAAATTTGGGGGTTTTTCCGAGCACTCAACTTGAGGGTTAACCCTCAACTTGCAGGGTGAATCCTCAAGTTTCAGGGTGAACCCTCAACTTTCAGGGTTAACTCTCAATGTTCAACTTTGAGGATTAACCTTCAAGTTGAGTGGGCGAGATAACTCTGAAAATTGAGGGTTAACTCTTAAGTTGAGGAGAATTTCCGTAAGGGTTGTGGCACTTTTCGTACAATTTTAAACTAACAATATTGTACTTCAAAGTTATTATCATTGACTTGGGAATGAAAAATGCATCACGAAACGGAGAATTTCACTCGGAGGAACATTTCTCTTCCGTTGAAGGAATGCAATCTTGTAAACAACGAGAGACATTGCAAATTTACATTATCAATCAAGAGATGTACTTTTGCGCTCTTGCCACAGTTTTAGCTAATTTAAACGAGAAATTCTCTGTTGGCTTACATTTTTTACGGCGGAGGTATTAAGAAACATTCGTAAGTGCAGGGAAATGAAAGCGATGCATTAATAAGCAGGAGGAAGAATAACAGTCACGATTTTTTATGTACTAGGGCGATCTATCATATTCTTGGAAATTTCCTCAGTTTAATACATTTTTTGAAACTCTGAAACGTTGTTAAAAATGTTCATGATTTCCCTCAATATGAGTAAATTTAAATAATGTCGTCAAATGTAAACATAGGGCAACAAGATAATTTCATCAAAAATATAGCATATTTTGATCTCTGAAAAAAAGGTCGATAAAAATTGAAATCGTTTTACATCCTGCATATTTCGATTTATGTAGTGGATAAGTGAAAAGTTGATCTTTGGCATGTTGGTACATAAATATTTCGTCCGGCACAAATGACCGTGAAATATAACTTTGGGAATTTTAATTCCTTGGGATTACTTTTTTCGAATACGAAATTCATCAAAATTTGACTTTTTTCGAAAGAGTACTTTAAGGTTTCTATATTTTGAATATGTTTGATAACGAAATTTGCGGATTTGGAGATTTAGAATTAGAGGATCTCCAATTTTGGGGATTCTAACATTCAGGAGAAGAATTTTCGAGAATTTAAATTCTCAAAATTACGATTTAATTTTATATCCTGATACCTTACACATTTTCTAGACTTTAAAAGAGGATAAAATGGTTTTCGAACCTTTCAGTCTGTTCAGTCTCAAAATTTTCGAAATTTAATCACACGGTTTGAAAATTTTCCAATACTGATGGAGAAATATGTTCAAAAACAGTGCGCCAAATAGCGTTTTTCTCACACTTATTCCGCACTGCTATACTATATCAATGAAAAATGCCATTTTGCGCCCACATTTCGTGCACGAAAAAGGGCTATCTTTGTGCATGTGTAAAAAAAATATAATACCACACTAGTACATTGAGATGAAGTATACTACTGTACCATTAAAATAATACGCCTGTCACCCTAGCTTAATCCACTCGTAAAGATGGAACGTTCAATACTATTAAATTCCTGATTTTGAATCCGATTTTCAGTGTTGAATTATTGATACAGTAATGTTCAGCAAAGTTTCTCGCAACCTTGGAGATTTATCCTGAGAGTGCTTAAAGTTACAGGAAATTAATAACTTCAAAAAATTCAACAAAATTACATAATTTTTCGAAACCTTCAGAACTTTCTCAAACTTGCTAAGATTTTCTCAAACGTCGAAAAATGTTCATGTATTCACTAAACAATTACAGAATGTTTGAAAGTATTGTAAAACCGTAAAAATATCAAGGATTTCCTAGAAGAAATTCCCTACATTAAGGAGCAGGGACATAAACCTCTCTACGAAGTTAAAACCTGGCAATGGAAATTCGATAAAATGGGCTAAAGACACGGCTGATTGATGGCCGGTTGTTAATCGAGTAATAATGAACGCTTAAATATACGGGCAACGGGTTAAGAATAATTTACAAGGTAGTTCCGGATAATTTATTCTTCCCTACATCCGCAACGCTTGCTCGGAGCGTTGTATGAACAGACGCGCTCGTACAACGCTTAGGATTATCGTAATTGTCGAAATTCCCTTGTATCAGTGCGATCGTGAGCTTCCTATCGCAAATGAAATCACGTATACGTTGCTCAGAACACATAAAACTAGTGTACGATCATTCGCAGATGTGGAAATGTGAGATCGGAAAAACGGATCGATCGGGGGGAAAATAAAAAATTGAAAACCACGATACAGCGCCGTTGCGGAGCTGGAATCAATTGTAATCAAGACTGCTTGATAAATCAAATAGCTCGGGAGAAGAGCGCCAAAAGGTAATGGCGGGTAAAAAAACGAAATGCGAAATCGAGAGAGACGGAGTACTGCGTGAGTCCCTTAAATATTATTCGTTCCACTGCGACGTGAATGACGTATACGACTAACGAATCGATAAAAATTTATTTCATAGTTTTTTTTTGTACAGCATCGCAGTTTTTGGGAATTTGACGAGTTATCGGGTTGAAAACTTTTATTTTTGGGTACACTTCAATGATTTTTACGGAAAATAAATTGGTTTTCGCATCAACACTATTTTATTGGAATCTAAAATTTTTTATCATATTCGATGATATCATAATCTACTATTTTTTCTATTTTCGTAATTTCCAATGTCTATCTGATTCTGGAACTTCAAATTCATAATACCCAGATTGATATATTTCCGAAAATTTCTGAATGCGGAAGTACTTATTATTTTAAGTACTACAAAACAGAATCCAACATATCATAAACTTCTACCCAAATAAATAATTATTGATATCACTGCAATATAAAAACCTCCCTCTCCATCAATTAGCAGTAACGTACACACTGTGACAAAGAGTCCCGACAGTCTCATATATTTTTCTCTCGAAAATCGATGAGCCGCCCCATACCGGTGATAATGAGATAAGGACAATCCCCCATAGCGCGATAATCCGCGAAATCTGAAAGGCCCGTGATAAAAGTAGAAAATTTACTCCCCTCGCGATAACAGCAAACGGCATGTATAATCCAAACTAATCCAGCCTCGGAGAGACAAACGAGGAACGTACGTCACCGAAAAACCAGGGGTTGCAGGAGGGACTGGGAGAAAATGAAGAAGGTGAAGAAAAGCGTTCACGGGCGCAATATTCGAGACGCTCGGCGCGGGGGGATGCAAAGGTATAAGCGGCGGAGGGAAGGGTGCCCCAGGAAAATGAAACGGAAGCGGCAGGAAGGAGAGGAAACGCTGGGACGTCGGGAGCAGGAAGCGGAAAGGAGAGGTGGGTCGGGGGTTCAAGAGGGTAAATCGCGCGGGATCGCTTCCGGGAGATGATTTGTCGGCGGTACGCAGCGCGGCAAGTTCCCTTTCGGCCGGCACCATCTTTCCTAACCTCATTCGTTCACCTGACAGGCGCCCGAAATATCCGAAGGAACCGGGCCAAAACCACCCGGCCCTCGAGAAAATGCTACGTTTTTGGAGGCGGTGGGAGAAGTCTGCGATTCTCCCACTGTATGAGTTCTATGAAGAATCTGTTCTCTAGGGTGATCAGGGGTACTATTTTGATGGTGCAGCACTGTATTCAAGCTCAATGTAGTAGTGTACTATTAAACACTATTTTTTTGGCCACGTATGAAAAGGCATCATTTTCCCAACATTTCTGCAAAATGCAAAATTTTGTTACGCGTTTTTTGTCATCACATACCAAATGAGAGAAGTATTTTTTGAAGTGTAGATGTTATAGTTTGATATCATTAATGATTATGTTTCCCTATTGAAGTATTTTAATGATTTGTAGATTCAAATTTTGCAGTATAAATATAATTTTGCAGATTTTTCAATTTTTGTTTATTTTAATCATATTTGGAAAAAAAGAAGTTTGAGAAATTGCACATTCGAATTTTAGAATCTGTATAATTCAGAATCTCTGAAATTATGAGTTTTTTTTTAGACTGTTCGTTTCTGAAATTTGGAGATTCAGAGAATTTGAGTGATTTTGATTGCCAAAATTCAGAAAATGTAGACTTTAGTACGACTTGCTAACAATGAGAAAGAGAAATTTCTCTGAATTGAGAGTACGAATTTTGGAATTGAAACAATTTAGAATCTCAATAAATCTAGTATTTTGTTGTTAGGATTTAAATTTCGGAAATTTTTAGATTGAACAGATTGAAATGTTTGAGAACTTTTAAATACTTTTTTGAAGACTAGAAAATTTGGAAAGTATCAGGATCTGAAATTTAATCGTCATTTTAAGAAGTAAAATTCCCGAAGATTCTATTTCTGAATGTTAGAATCCCCAAAATTGGAGATTCTTCGATTCCCAATCTCCAAATCCGAAAATGTAGAGATTAAACAAACTTAAAATATAGAAACTTTCGAGCACTTTTCCAAAAACAGTCAAATTATGATACATTCCATGTTTAAAAGAAGTTATTTCGAGAATTCCAAGCCCCCTGAAATTATATTCTATGGCTACTTGTGCCGATCAAAACATTTATGTATCATCATGCCAACTATCAACTTCTCACTCATCCACTACAAAAATCGGAACATGCAGGGTGTACAACGATTCCCATTTACATCTACATTTTTCTCGAGATCGAAGTGTTCAATATTTTCAATCAAATAATCTGTTCACCCTAATTAATGAGTCTCATTATTAATGAAATTTTCTCAGTATTCGTCGAAAGAACCTCCCAATAAAATGACCCAAGTAATCGAATTACCAAATAATTTATGTCTTTCACTTACAATAATCCATTGTTGTGCATTTCTCATTTCTTTGACGATGATTCTGTTCTCATTTCTTTGACGATGATTCTGTTCAGTAAATTAATTTTTTTTTGCAGAAGTACTTTCAAAAATGATATATCACATGAATGATAGTCCCTGAAAAAATAAAAATTTTTGTCTCATTCATAACAAGTCAAGATTATTGTTCATTTATTTCTCATAGTTTCTCTCTTGAATTGATCAAGCGAAATTCCCCAATCTTTTCTTGAATTTCACCAATAATTAGAGAGAAAATCAACTCATTCCAAATGAAACCTGACAATGTACAACTGATAAAAGAATACTAAAATGCAAAGTTTTACAGTATTAACACTAAACATATCACTCATATGTATTACACAGAGTGTAAAAGGACTTCATAACTAAAGCATGATTCAAAGAAAACTTTCCACTCCTGTATCCATCTTTCACTTCAGAAACACGAGCACATTCGAAACTTCGGTAGTGATTGGTTTCAGGGAATAACTGATTCCAGGATCGTCTTCCACTTAACTAGGTTATAGGATTAGGAATCGAATAATTTGCATTCTCCTAAATTCTCCCTAATCTGGAACTTGTGTCAGTTCTCATGCTGTTACTCCAAAGTTCCCTATCTCTGGAATATTTACTTCATTTCATTACTGCTTCATACTAAGGAACTTGGCGAGATTGAAATGGGTGCGAAATTCCACAATGCGATTGGTTTCTAATTTACGTTGATAATGCTCGCGACTTTTGTCTGTTTGAAGGAGTCATTCGAATGCAATTGTGTAATGAATTACGTCGAATTTGATAATGATTGAAAGAGATGGTAATGTAAGGGAGAAAGGACCGACAGATTCACGCCCGAAAACCGAGTCCGTACTTTTTATCACTGAAATATGTGGCCGTTCGTTCCGCTTATTCGCACTATTTTTGTTATCAACTGGCACAAACCGCACGAACACCGATAAATGTTTTCCCAGAATAACGAATTGACAGATAAATGCGGGAGGTAAATTTCGGAGTTAAACTGTCGAGTTTTTGTGGCTCTATATGTATCTTGAAATTCTGCATAATTAATGGAACGAGGGGAATCGTGATGGTTGCGATATTTTTGGAGTTTTTAGGCATTATAAGGAGAGACATTTTGTTTTTGTTCTTTCATTTCGGAGAGTTTAGTGGTGAGAAGTGATATATAATCTGAATCTTACCAATGTTCGACTTTTTTTGTTGCGGTATAGAATTTTGGGATAGTCGAATTTTAAGTTTAGTTCTTCATGGAATTCAAACTTGGTGTGGGAAAATTGACTTCTTTACAGATTCTAAACATGATGAGATTGGGAAAATTGAATTAGGGACATGAAACGCACTTGGAAATTGATTTTATTTTGTAAATCCCACCTGCAGGGGGGAGGGGAGAAAAAATTTTCGGGAGGGGTTTTCAAAGAAAATGTCGTTGATATTTTTGAAATTTTGGAATTTTGTATCGCCAACTTTCTAGTTTTGAAAGTGCATATATCTCGTATATTGTCATTCGTGATGTTTTTCAATTTTACGAAGTTGGAAGTCTTTCAATTTTTACATTTTACAGTTACATAATTTATATATTATTAATTTTCGTTATTTTCTATGTACAATTAATTAATTCAAATTCTGAATTTCGTTAAGCTTTGGTCATTCATATTGAATGCTCGAAACTTTAGAATTCGGAATTTTTAATGATTGAAATTTTGAATTACGAAATTTTCCATTTTTTTATTATCCATATTATTCACAAAATCATTCATACTCATTATAATCACAAGTTTTGTTTGCCGGAATAGAAATTTTACAATTTTGAATATTGAATGTTACAGATTTGAAAATAAGATTAATTGTCTTAGTTTGTCATTATCACAATTTTTACTTCAGATTTTCATCGGTCAAAAATTTGAATAAATTTTGAATAAGTTTAAAATTACAAATCTTCCAGTATTTTTAATACAGTCATTCATGAACTTTCCCCCGATTAAAGTTTTTTATTTTTCAATTTCGTGATTCTTATTTGTTGAAAACTGTAATTTCCAAGTTTCGTATAATAAAAATTTCACATCAATATAATTCTATGAAAAACTGTCATTTTGACATATCGAATCTCTCAGATTTCAAAATACACATTTTCTCCACGTCAAAATTTTTACTCACTTCATTCACAAAAATAATCAACCTTTTTAAAATTTCAGCAGGGTTCTCAACCCCTAACCCCCCCCCCCCCCTCCTACTGCGTTCGCCCCTAGCAACCCGGATAACCTCCGTAAAAACTCGAAATTCCCTTCGAATGGATGGGATGACATTGTTGAATAACTAAACGCGTTTTCGCTTCCCGACAAATCAGCAATCACGAAGCTTTTGATCCGCGCGAAACACGATTTCGATTAAAGCTCAGCTAACCCAAACCTCCAACTTCCGACACTTCCGTTATGTTGTTATATCCGCATTGTCCGACCGTCAAGTGCGAAAATGAGGGCTCTACTTTTAACGAGCTATTTCGCGATAACATCAAATTGAAAAGTCGGTGTTTATAAATATACACAGAACAGCCCACGAGCTTGGATTATGAAACATAATCAACGGCGGAATGGATTTATACCCTCAATTATACGTTTCATTCAAATACGGAAAATGACGCTCGAAACGGCAATAACGTACGGACTTATAAATCTCTCATCAGAAGGATGAATATGGAACTGTTTTTCATCGGGATGATTTGAGGGTAGAGTTATCGACAGTTATTGCAACGTATAGGATGTACTCTTTGTATAGAATATGTTCGTTTCGAACAGAAATGTTACGGATGATTTTGATGAATTATGATGATTTTCTATACGCTTAGGGATGAGGGGAGGGTTGCATTTGTGGAAAAAACAATACGGATTTTATGATTGGTTTTGTTGCTTTACAGACGCGATTTAAATTTGGACAATGTTTCTGAATAGAAACTAGAACTTTTTTTGTTTGCGAGGTTGTTGAATTCTTTGGGAATACTTAGTTTTTTTTTTATAGATCAATTCTGCGAAATTAGATGAACGTCTGGAATTTTTGGGAGTCTAAGTTTTTCGAAATTTCTGGAATATCCGGAATTTTTGAGAATAGACGTAATTTCTTGAATTTTACAGCAAAATAACTATTCAACAATATTTTGAATTTTCCAGGATTCCTGGAGTTTTAGAAATTTCAGAGATTTTGAAAATTCTTTTATTTAAACTGAATTCGTAATTTTTTCACGTTTATGAACATTTAATAGTTTCAAATAATTTCAGAAGATCCACGAATTTCGAATAATACTTCGAATCTCAGAAATTCTAAAAATTTAGAAATGTCTAGAATTTTCAAAATTTTCCGAAGTTTTCTCAATTTTCTAAATTCTTGACATTTTATAAATTTTCAAAACTTCCAACATTTTTTCTATTTTTCTTATCTTGAATCTCCCACATTTTTTACACGCTCTAGATTTTCTAAAAAATGTTTCGAAATAATAATTACGTAAATCAGCAAATTTTTGAAAATGTCAAAATTCGAAGATTTACAGCATTTCCTGAATTTTCAAATATTTCTTAAATTTTGTAGATTATTCACTCAATTCAAGATATTTTACTCAAATCCACGTGAACTGACCTAAACTTTCTCGCGGATTTGAGCTTTTTTTTTACAAATCAACGCCCTGAATCCACGTTAGAAGAGTCAAATATTCACCAATTTCTCAGCAGATCTGAAAAAAACCTTTTTTTACTAGTATACAAATAAATCGTTATTACATGAAATAATAAAGTGTTGACCAATGTCATCCAACTGTCTACTCAGCACAAAAAATGGATTGATAAAATCACACTTCCATGCACTCCCGGAGTTTCATAACTCAATTACACAAAATCAATCGATTGGGAAGTTACAAAACCACTGAAATCCTAGTCATAAGCCCTTGGAATCCCAACCGAAAACATGAATATTCACGGACGAAACACAGAAAGCATAGAAGTACATAATGTTTCGCCTGTTACAACGAACCACGAACGGGAATATCGATTTTTCAATCTCGCCTGTGGTTTCTCTGGCCATTTTTTTCGCGTGCAGATAAACAAATGGACGGGCCGTGACAAGGCGTTTGATGACTGCGAAGAGGGGCCGAAAAATATAGAGAACGCATGACTGGGAAGCGACTCGGGGAGATAGTAAATCAATTAGCTCGCATCGCGAGTAAATCATTGTTTTACGGCTATTCCGTGCCGTCCCCAACGACGTTTCCGTGGGATTTATCGTTTATTTTCATCGTTTTCGCCGATGATGCGGGGACTCAAATGACGCGCGTCGTTGCAACGCGCGCGAGAAATGCCACTTCTCCGACCGCATCACTTTGAGCGATTGTCGAGCTGTTGGCTATTTTGCCCCAACCAGTTACGTGCATTTTTCTTGGCTTGTTCGAAAGCAATTTAAAAAGCCATTTACTTTTTAACGAGACTTCAGAATCACGGGTAATCTCGGGATCGTTGATTTACACAACTTAATTTCAGATTAAAGCGCGACGGGCCGCCATTGTTACGCGCATTATGTCGCTTTTCATTAGGTGTAATAAATTCCGACTTCGCTTTACTCCCTGCGTTTAGGGGTGAATATTATTCGTGTTTCTTGTTTGGTAGTCACGATTTCAAGGACGTGACTCATGTATGATACCTTGTATCTCTAATCTTGGTGAGCTTCTAAAAAATCTTGATAAAAA
>JAPYZK010000692.1:0-26484 GCA_030522785.1 Platygaster equestris
AAATTACATTTTCGAGAAGATAAACCAAGACTTCCACTTTCCGAGTGAGAATTTTCGATTTTCAAAACTCCGACGAGGCCTAATTTTGAGAAACTGGAATTTTAATGTTGACTTCGGACTTTGGATCAGCGAAGTTGAATTAGTGATGGTAGTGGATTCAAAATTTTGGAAAATTAGAATTTTGGAAACAAGGACGTAGCCAGAAATTTCGTTCGGGGGGAGCTGAAGTGATTTTTACTCGAAATTGATTCAACTAATCAGAAAAGTAACATTTATTAGAAAATTATGAAAATTTCTTAAATTCTCAGTTTTCAATACTTTTTGATATTTTCATTCATCTGTCTAATTTCTGAAAATTCCAGAAATTTGATCCAGGAACATTTCGTGATTTAGAGTATCGAATTCAAAAATTTCAGTTTCCAATAATTGCTGCACAACTTTCGTGATTGAAAAATTCCATAACTCTACTTCAATTTTCCGTATTCATTAATTACCGTTCGAAAAATTCCGTAACTGCTCATTTCGTGATTACTCATAGTCATCAAAGTTTGACTTTGACATAAATAAAAGACAACGAATAACCGATGTCGAAAAGATTTGGAAACCGAAACGAATCGGTGAAATTTGATTTCGTAAAAACGTGGGATAACGCATGTGAACGTGTGAGGTTATGGTTTTACGCGGTTAGACAGGAGCATCGAAGCGTTGCCGAGGTCATTATGCGGAGCCTACGTGTCCGTGGTAAAAGGATCCACGGTAGCTACCGTCGAAAAAAACATAAAAACAAAAAGACTTCAAGAACCCACGAGCTTATTCTCAAGAAAGCGAAAGAGGGATGAAAGAGCTGTAATTGGCTACCGCAAAAATTCGCTCTAAAAACTATATAATAACTCTATCAGATAATGATAATAATTTTCATAATAATCATTCGTGAATTATGGCAATAATGATTTTGGGTACTCATTTCAAAACTGTACCGCAGGTTTCAAACTGACTTATACTTGAAACTTTACAAGTTTCATACAAGTAATTGCAAATACATTTGCAATAAAATATTTCACACATTTTCATGAATAAAAATAAGTGAAAGTTTATGAAAATGCATACAGATATCCATGACATTTCAACAGATTTCAGGATTGGGGGATCGTTTCTACGCCACTGAGCAAAACGAAGGGCGCGGAGAAAAAAGGGCTTTTCACCCTATTGAACTGTGACCGTGTCACGCGCGAAAAGAGCTTTGTTTCCGCTTATGTACGACAACTCCCAATGTCGTATGTCCCTCGGGCCGAGCGTTTTTTCACATTAATTTCTCAGAAAATTTGATCGACCCCAAAATTACGTGCAGTGATAGATACATCGGTAAAAAACGAAGCTTTGGGGCGAAACAAATTCGAAAACAAGAAAAGAATTATCACCGTCATTCCTGACGTCACAAATCATTTCTTAAGGTCGTATCTTTAATTTTCGAGTTTCCGAATTTTTCGCTGAAAATTTGTGTAACTGTAATAAAACGAATTCGTGATACGTTTGAAAAATTTTGAGAAAATTTCGATTGACTAACTGCGAAAAGAAATATTTAATGTCAAAAGTCGGCTCCAAATACACAGGGGGAATAGGGCTCAAGACACTATATTCATTATATTGAAAAAGCGGGTCTGGATTTTCCGATAAAAAATATGCGAAAAGAAGCGCCGCACGTCAGCTACAAGTAAGTGTCAAATCAATTTGAATGATGAAAATGTCCTCTTTCAAATTTATTTGTCAAGTTTTGTTCCCAACTCAATGTTAAGTTCTAATATTATTTGTTCAACAATTTTTGTTTGTTAAACAATTTCTTGATGAATAGTTTCGGAATAATGAAGATTTTTTGTGCTATCATCATTTTTTTATTTTTTAGGCTCTGAGCCAAAACGAAAAATTAATGACGAATGATAAATTGTTTAAAAACAAATTGTAGATTGGGAAAACAGTGTTCGCATCATTTATTTCTCGGCTTCTTTGAGACAAATTGAAAAGTCGATAAAGAATGACAAATTGTTTATGCGAAAACGATTGATGAAATTGTTTGTCTGCTCTTCAAATTTTTCGGCTTGGGTAAAAGTGGACAATAAATCAATGATAACAAATTGTTTATCAACAAATTGTGGGTAAAAAACTTTTGTTTGTTTTTAAAATTTTTCGGCTTCAAGAAAATTCAGAGAAATAATATTGAATGACGAATTGTATACGAACAAATAGCGAGTAACCATTCTTTTTCGAATGGAAAAATTACGATCGTTGAACCGACAATTTTTTAAATTTGGAATATTGATTTCTGTATATATTCTCTTCATCTACAAATCTCGTTGAATTCTCGTACTTCGAAATTCTAAATTACGGAATCTCCAAGTTTCTGAGACTTTAAACCTTGCAATTTGTGAAACACATGCTTCAGATGCACGAATAAAATTTCAGCATCACACGTTTGGAGCACGGCATCCGAAAAACTAGAGCTCGAATTTCAAAGTTTCAAAAAACTTTCAATCTCGAAATATCCGACACTCAGATCCTTGGACTCATACTATTTGATTTTCAAGTTTGCATGCTTTTGGAGGTCGTCGTTTTTTCTCGCGGTGTACATCTTTTTATCTCTTTCGGCAACGCTTTTCCCGCGCTTCCAATATCCCTCTCGGTGAGCCCGAGGCGCATGATGCGTCGACAAAAAGTGGCCGAGTCATTGCGGTCGGAATCTCATTATTTGAGCCTCGGCTATGGAACACAATTTTTGCTCTATGCACGAACGAGTCCGACGACAACCCCGGATCTAACCAAGCGGGACGGGTCGCGCGACATGTACAGTGCACGGAGAAAATTATTTTAACCTGCGCAGGCCAGGGATGAAGGAAGAAAATGTCCAAGAAATCAATCATTTACGTAACCAAAATCAATTAAAATTCTGCAAATATAAGAAGCCATTTAAACTCAATCAACTCTCGACTGAAATAATCACATTTATTAAAAGTTCTTGCAACACAGTAAAGTCTCGATCAAGGTCCTAGAACCTTTCAAATACAGTTAACTCCCAAAATGACTCCCCTACTTACAGTAAACTCTCGATTAAAGTCATCAAATTCCAGAAAACTCAATAAAAAAACAAAAGGAAAAACTTTCAACGAAAGAAAACTTTAGTAAACACTACTTCAAAATGCACGAACTGGTAAAAAAAAAATCCTTCTCGTAATCCAAGTTTTTTTCCTTCCAAGTAGTGTTTACAAAACTCCCGCGATTTCTCTCAACGTCGGCAAAAAAAACGCGTAATAAAGGATCAGGAGGTACCCCATTAAAACAAAACAAAAAATGAAACAAAGAAAAAAAATCGACAACCCTTCACGACGAGCTCGGTCTAAGGCAAACAAGCTCGTGTTTTAAAAAATGTTTTTCATTCTGCATTGCCGCCCTTTAGCTCGCGGAGATGAACATGTATTAATTATGACTCTCGTTCAAACATCGCGACAAAGAGAGAAACGACTTTTTTTCATACCTACCACCCCCGCGATCCTCCCTTGTGTATGGGAGGGGGTGGGGGGAGGGTCTCGTCCCGGGGCTTTGTTTAACTTCGGTCGTTGAATTTTTCCCGTAAACGATATTGCTCCCAGGAGATCGTCATCGAGTGGACGAAATTCGTACACACGTATGCGAGAAAAGTTTCGTGCTTTGAAGCGAATCCTCGATGAAGAGCGAAAATACTGTATCGAGCTTGAAGTACGGAAGGACTCAAATCGACAGTACACTGTATTGAAGCGACCTAAATCGAGACTCAACTCTATTCAAAACTTGTATAGGGGGACATGGGGCAAAGCGGGATAATTTGGCTTTCCGATTTTTTTTCGCATACTGAAATTTTTTTTTCCGCATTCAACACTGTAGATGCTTCAAGCAACCAAAAATGTACTTGAAAAAATTTTTGGTGTACACAAAATATGACATGTGAGTTTTTTTTGATAATTTTCGAAACACGTTTTTCGTCCCGCTTTGCCCCATACACGGGACAAAGCGGGACAATTTTTCTTCGCGATTTTTTTGCCATACTGAAACACTTTTTTTCGTATTTGATACTGTAGATGTTCAAAAAGACTAAAAATATACTTGAAAAAAAATTTGTTGTGTAAAAAACATGACATCTTGCTGGTTTTTTTATTCATAATTTTCGAAAACAAGTTTTTCGTCCCGCTTTGCCCCATACACTGGACACGAAAACCATGCACACGTCACATAACTCGAACAATAACAAAATAATGATAAATTGTCATGGAAAATCTCGGTAACGACTCAAAACGAAGCTCCTAAAATTGCCAGTGGATATTGTCATACCACAGACAAGATATCCTCACCGTCCTGCTTTGCCCCTGTCTTCACTTTGCCCCATGTTCCCTTCAAAGTTTTTTAGTACAGTCAAACAGTCGTAAAAAAGGGGGTAAATCGAAAAAGTTCTGAACAGGCTGAATTTAAAATCTGCTGCCAAATATCCGCCATCTTGCAAAAAATTTGGAATCGATTTATCTCGATTCCTATTGGTCGGACAGAAAAAAGTACAAGGACAAAAAATGTAGAGCTCAAAATTCCCACCATTTTTTGTCACAGGCCCAATTTTGTATAGTTCGCTTCCAAAAAGATAGAGGGAGTCGTAGTTACTAAATCAGTTTTTCCGCATTTTGACCTTCAAAAAGTGATTTCAGCTAAAAATTCAAGATGCAGAAATTGCAGATCTCAAAAAAACTTATAGATAAAGTCCGAATGGTTTTTCAAAAATCCTGATAGTTTTCGAGTTACAGTGGCTGAAAGTACTCGGCGGCTGAAAATACTCGGAAACTTTTCGAATTTCACGGGGGTCACGCACATCATCATTATTTTTACACTGCCAAATATCGCTGGAACAAATAATTTTCAGATATTTTCAGGACTATGGGGAAATTCCTATTGAGACGTCAAAAATTCCGTCCATCCTTACACATGTATTAAAGTTTCAACCGCTGTCACTCGAAAACTATCAGGGTTTTTAAAAAACCATTCAAACATTATCTATAGGTTTTTTTGGGATCTACAACTCTTCCACTTAAAATTTTCGGCTGAAATCTCTTTTTGAAGGTCAAAATGCGGAAAAACTGATTTTTGGTAACTACGGCGCCTTCCCAACTTTTTAGGAGCGAACTATACAAAGTTGAGCCTGTGACAAAAAATGTTGGAAATTTTGAGCTCTACACTTTTTGTCCTTATACTTTTTTCTCTCCGACCAATAAGAATCGAGATAAATCAATTCCAACATTTTTTGAAAATGGCGGATTTCGATACGCCAAATTGGGATTACATGTTCTCGACCTCCAAAACCAAAATATTAAAAATCCAGGCTGTTCGGAATTTTTTTGAACTCAAATGACTATTTGACTGTACTAACACTGAATGACTCGAATCGAGAGTTTACTGAATTTCGGACGGCCTGTCGGGGGTAAATATCTGGCAAGTAGCCGAGGCGTAAATGACTCTTGTGGAGAGTATCCTTCGGGTGGTACAGTGGACCAAGCCAAGAAGAAGGCGTTTAGTCAAATAGGAGCTAGCCAGGAGTGTATACATACAGCACGGCGGCGGGAAAACGCTAAATCAGAGACAGCAGGGTGCGCGCTCGTTCCCTCGTTCGCGGAAGACAAATGTCACTTGGCGGGGACCGGCCTCCTCCGCATAGATGCATGGTCTAGGCCGGTAAATCAAGGGTGGTGATATTAAAAGGCCGTTTATACGCGAAAAACGCGAGATTTATTTTTCTTCCCGAAAGAAAACGAATTTCCAAGCCTCCTGCGCGTGGACACGCATTCTTCCCAATTATCGACTAGTTTGCAAATTCAATAAAAAAAATCAGACTCGCAAAAAATGATATTAATCAAAACCAGCCACCATTGTTAATAAATACTGAATTTAAAAATTAACGACCACAAAAACCCCCGGGATTCGAACCCAGGACCTCGAGGATCCCCGCGCGCCACTCGAGCCATTTCGCCAACGCGTCCCATTTCAGCACGCGCAATTTGCAATCAGGTTTCGGTTAAGGTAAGGTTAGTTCGGACCACGCGAGCGTGCCATTGGGCTTTTTGCCCACGCTCTATTTGCCCGAAGGTTGATCTTTGCGGAGCGGGACCAAAGACCTCGGTATTAACGCTGGCCGCGCCAAAGGCGGCGGGCAGGATGTCGATTATCGACGGTTTTTGTTGCGATTCGCCTTTCCTTTTTTCCTTTTTTTCCTTGTTGTTGTTATATGCCGCGTTTTCAACGACCGAGCGCATAATTAGCTTTCGTTATTCTAGCGCGCAACGCCACGGCTTCCGTTCGCTGACAACCGATCGAAACGCCTTTTGCTTGCATCACTTTATATCCTAGTTAATCGACCATTCATTGACAAAACCAGCCAAGTCGATTGTGTTTTATTCTGAAGATTTTTTTCCAGATTTTTTCAATTCGATTTGGGGAAGTAGGGGAACATGGGGCAAAGTGTGAACAGAGGCAAAGCAGGACGGTGAGGATATCTTGTCTGTGGTATGACAATATCCACTGGCAATTTTAGGAACTTCGTTACCGGAACTGTCCATGACAATTTGTTATCATTATTTTATTAATTTTATTATTGTTCAAGTTATGAGATGTGTGCATGGTTTTCGTGTCTAATGTATGGGGCAGAGCGGGACGAAAAACTTGTTTTCGAAAATTGTGAAAAAAACCAACACGTCATGTTTTTTATACGAAAAAATTTTTTCTAGTACATTTTTAGTTGCTTTAAACATTTACAGTGTCGAATGCGGAAAAAGTATTTTAGTATGCCAAAAAAAATCTCGAAGAAAAATTGTCCCGCTTTTCCCCGTGTATGGGTCAAAGCGGGACAAAAAACTTTTTTTCGAAAATTATTGAGAAAACTCACATGTCATATTTTCTACACACAGCAAATTTTTTCAAGTACATTTTTGTTTGTTTAAAGCATTTACGTTGAATGCGGAAAAAAAAAGTTTCAGTATGCGAAAAAAAAATTGTCCCGCTTTGCCCCATCTTCCCCTAAAAAACCCTTGAGTGGTCGAAATAACCCTCAAGTTAGAAAGTGGAAAATTATGTAATCAATCACCAATATCTTCATATTAATCAAAATAAAGTGAAGGTATCTCGAGTTACAAGGGACGCTGATTGAGGAAGTTAATGGCTCTCTGTTGATTTTACCTCATTTTCATTTTTTATGTATGATTCGTTTTCGCTGTGCAAATATATGAACCCGGCGGAGCATGGCGATTCGGTATTTTTCGTGGGTATTGCGGTAGCGACGGTGGTCACGGCTGCCGCGCAGCTAACGCGTGTATATATTTTTTTTTCCTTCATTCTTGTTCTGCCTTCGGGTCGATCTCCTCGGTTTCGAAAAATCAAGCAAAAAAGCGCCGGGGCCTTCGACGCCCGAATGCACTCCTTCAATCCCGAGGCGAAATTATGGACTTCCTTTTACTTCGTATCAAATTGAAAGTCTTTGCTTTGTTTTGTTTGTTATCCAGGGGAAGAATTTGGATGCATTTCGGAAGGGGGAAACTGGGTTGTCGAGATTCTGGAAAACCTGATATTTTTTGCGGTTATTTTCAGAAGGCTTGCATTTTTCATCATTCTGTTTTTCATAAACTTGACGATTACTGAAAATTAACGTCTTTTTTGTTCATTTTTAGTCATTTTTAGAAACGAGAAGAACGCACAAAATTTTTTCCCAATTTTTTAATACACTTGACAATTTTTTAATTTGCTGATTATAGAATATTCCTACTCCCGTTTTTCGATGTTTATACTTTGAATCTTCGTAAGAATATTCTAAAATTCCCGAACTCAAACTCAATAACCACAAACTATACATAAAATTTTATAAAAAAACTATTCACAGAACTACCAATAACAATAAAAACTCGAAATATCGATGGAATATCCAACCCAATTTTTCACGATTTACGAAAAAAATGATGAAACAATGTAAACAAAAAAAAATTTCAGTCTGAGAAACTCGAATCAAGTGTTTTCCTCAATCAACTCGATTTATTTCGAAAAATTCTCGAGAAAATATTGGCTCGAATTTTCCTCGTGGAAATTCGACGATGAGGGAAAAGACGAAGGATAGTGGAAGAGACTAGCGTCGAGCTCGCCTAGCACTGATGATAGTTTTTGCTCGGCAAGATTTTTTGCCTTCCACCCCCGACCCACCCCCCCCTGACAGGGGAGGAAGGAGGGAGGATGATATATGCCCGCCCCTGGGGCACCCCCCCCCCCCCGAGAGAAAGAGACAGGGAAGAAAAGCAACGAGGGTTGTTAAGGACATCCCGATTTTCTTCCGAATTATTCCCCTGCACGTGTATCAGATGATTCGATACTTGATTCTGATTTTCACGATGTCATCTAGATTTGACTACATGTGAATGCTCGTGAGTGAAATTCCACTTCATTTAGAGGACTTACAAACCGTTTAAGGGTGCGAAAAATATGATAAAAAAATTAACCTGCATTGAAAAATTTCCAGAATGTCAAAAAGTGTCGTAAAACTTTACAGATGTAAATTTCGAAAATGTTCAACATCCAATATACGTCAAATTTGCAAATTTCGGAAAATATAAAAGGAAAAAGCACGCACGTCCAAAAACTCTCAACATGATCAGCAACAAATTAAAAAAACGTCCACTTTTCCACTCTCGCGAGATTAATTTCCCCGAAGCATTTATTTGGCAGCGCTTCAAAAATCGCGTGACAAAACGGAGAAGAAGTAAGTTATGGGGGAGATTGGGAAAAAAAAGCGAAGCAGTCGATATTTCATTTTGTAGTGGATTCCGGTGGCGAGATCGCCGGAGAAGGGAGCCACGGGTAATCTCTCAGGAATTAGCAAAATATCAACAGCGCGGGGGGGTTTGGGACGCGAGGAGGGTCCATACGGTTGTTGCAATGAATCAACTTATTTAAGGGTAGTTGGATTTCGCGAGTCGATGCACGACGACGTCGACGCCGACGTCGACGACGCTTTTCCTCGCAATGATTTATCGTTTTCCTTCCGCGCCACCCCTTCATTTTTTCTTTCCAACCCCGCATCGGGACCCTTTCCAATTTTCCCCGGTTTCTGCCAAATGTACGCAAAATAGTCGAAATTTGCTCGATCTGCTCTCCACCCCGACCCCCTGCTGCCACTGTTTTTTATACCCATGCGAAATGAATGTAGGAGGCTGATTTCGACATTCTGGTAGTCAGCCAAGTTTTAATGATTTTCAGTAGTTTCATAGGCAAGTTTGGATAGGATTTGAGAGAATTTCGAAGAAGAAAATTTAAGAGAAGTCAAGAAAATTTTATTCAAAAAAATTAGAATTAATACACAATAATACTGTTCAAGAAATTCTGAAACTGGAAAATTTCATCCTAGAGAATTGTACGAAATGACAGAATATCGAGGAACTAAAAACAAGAAAATTTCGAAACAAAAAACTCTGAGAAAAATGCATTCTCAACTTTTTTCGCAAATGACGAAAAGTATTGAAAATTACCGAATAGTTTTCCAAAATGACTCGGAATTTTTCAAATTCGTTCAACAAATAGATTCGACAAAAAATTGGCTGATTGTTGGGATAAATAAGTGTTTTTTTTTCCATGCTCGAAACAAATGATATGGGAAATGGCAATTTGTCTGGCGTAAGTACTTTTCGAAGTTTCGTACCTAATCTGTCAACGTCAACTCGAGCGGATTTCCAAAAGGATTAAGTATTTGCATAGACGATAACTCAGCCTTGATTTTCGTGCATTTTCTCTTATCGGAAAAGACATTCGGAAATAACACATGGTATTTTTCTTGCTGCTGGGGTAAAATATGCTTTACATTGTTCGTAACAACGAGGAATGAGTTTCAAGTTGATGATTGCAAGTAATTGTTGACAATTGAAAAAATATCTCCAAAATATTCAAAATTGAAACTATAGAAATTTGAAAAATCCTTGAAGAGTCTTAAATTTTTAAAAATACTGCAAATAATTTGGAAAATCAATGGAATTCTTCAAATTCTTACATTAAATTACAAAACGGTAAAAAGTTCAGTAAAATCAGTAAAATGATTGAGGATATCGTAAAATTTAAAGAACTGTCGAAAATTTACGAATCAACTTCGGAAATTAAAAGAAACCTGACGAATCCAGAATTAATTCGTCGAGTTGTAATTTGAAAATTTTCAGAAACCATTCAAATTTTTAAAAAAATTCCAAAAATTTGGAATTCGAATAAAAAAATGTTAATAATAATCCGTTCAATTTTTACAAATTAGTAAGAATTCTCACCGGTCCTAGAAATGTTCAAAATGCTCAAAAAACCTTAAAAATTCTCGAATTTCCCAATACTGATAAAACATCGTTGACAATTTTTGGATATTCTCCCAAATCTCTAAAAATACTAACAACAGTTTACGAATTATACAGAAAATTCCCAAATTCTCCAAACCTTCAAAAAAGGTCGTAAAACCACGTCTCAAAAATTCTACACTCTAAAAAAATTACATCATTACATCAATTGAAAACAAAACATTCCAAAAAAAGCTCGCAGAAGAATCAATCTCGAACAAAAAAATACAAAAAAAAGGAGAAAAAAAAATATAATAAAACGGTGATTTCCGGAGGCGTTCGAAGATTACGGGAGAGTGGACGATGAAGATAATTAGTCATTTATGAAACCGTAAGTGGAACCACAAATCGAGCTCCCGCTCTCGGAACTCGGAAGGAAGGAAGTAAGGGGTGGCAGGCAGGCAAGCAGGCAGGCTCGCGACGTTCGCGTTATCTCGAAATTATTAATCATATCGTAACGCGGCGACTCACGTTCGGGCTCCATAGACTTATCTGACACCTTAATCAATTCTAAGTTATTAATTATGGCGCCCCTCGGCTTTTGGCACCGGCGCCCATTGTCTACCGGCTACAATGCCGTGTCAACGCGACCGAAGTCACATTTTCCGTCCTCATTTATTATCATTTTCACACCAAGACATCCTATTATCGACACACCACATACTCTTTGACCTTCTTCGCTCTAAAAATCACCCTTCTCTCTCGGATCGAAGACGTCAAGATTTCATTATTTCGAATAGTAACGACTAATTCTACATGAAATGTACGAAAAATCGATTTTTGACGTCGAAACACTGACGAGAAGAACCTCAGAACTATCCAATCACCTTGGAAATTATTTTGATACTAGCTCTGCACCCATAAACCATAATCTATAGTTTTATTCCAATCAGTCAAACATTTACGTTTTGTGGTATAGGCCATGAAATCGTACAGAAATTAGATTTTTGAGGTCCAACAATTGACTGAGAAAAAATTACAATATATTTTAAAAATTAATATAAATAATGTTCCCTATGCTGTAATTCAATTTGGAAAAAAAAACTTAGTAAATTGCAATATAGTTTCAAGAAATTAAAGTCACTAATTTGAATCAGTTCTTTTTCACAATTCGAGTAGTAGGGAACGAATTCTTCACTATTTACGTAGCAGAATAACAACCAATTATTAGATTTCCAATATCGCGAAAATTTCGACTATTTTAATGGATTATGGTCATCAAACGACATATGAAAGCTATTTTGACCACTCGAAGTTGATTAAAAAAATGTAATGATGGGACAAACTCCGAAACTAACACATTTCGATCTTTTGGAACCTAATCTAACATTTTCCGTCTATGTTGAACCAATATCTATTGTAAGTCAGTTTCTATAGTCCTTAAACAAGCTAATAAGGTTATTTTGACGACTGAAAGTCGATTAAAAAATTTTGTCGACCGGGCAGACACCGAAACTGACACAATTTAATTGTTTAGAATGTATTCAAATATTTCCAGTCGATAGTGAACCAAGATCTATCTTCACCTAGTTCCTATAATCGTCAAACAAGCTAGAAAGGCTATTTTAGCCACTCGAAGTCGATTAAAAATATTGTTATGACGGTACAAATTTCGAAAATAACACATTTCGACAGTTCGAAACCTAGTAAGACCAATCGTCATCCAGTTTCCAATAGAAAGATATAATTCATTCTCAAAAATAAATAACAGAAATAATGATTATCTGACAGAGAAATATTTAAGGAAATAAACCGTTTCATTAAAAATTTCTCTAACTGTTAACACACGCACGATTCCTCATTAAGGTATTTACCTTTCGCGGCAGCCCTTGTGAAATTGTTGGAAAATTCTTTGCGGAAAAATGCATTTAGATCGGCCAAGACATTAATTACAAGAGCGAACAAAAGAACGCTTCGGAAACAATGGCCGCGGGCTGAGAAAATATTTTCCTGCTCTTCGGCTTTATAAAAGGTCCTGCCCCCATAAATTTCTCCCTCAATTCTACACTTTTATGCTTCAACATTTATCTTGTTAACAGCGCTATTCCCAATAACTCCTCTTTAACTTCTATGCCAATTCTACAAAACAAGGATGTAGCCAGAAATTTTATTCGAAGGGAGCTAAGGAGATTTCAAGTCGATATTAATCCAACAAGTTTAATAAGTAGAGTTTTATTAGAGAATTATGAAAACTTCCTGAATTCTCAGAATTTTCAAAACATTTTTAAATCTCCGAAATTTCGAAAGTTTTTGGAGTTCTTCGAACTGTCAAAATTCTCTAGACTTTTGAAATTCTCAAATTACTCAAAACTTTGGAAATTCGCGAAATTGTTGAAAATCTTGGAATGTTCGAAATGTTCAAATCTATCAAGTTTATCAAAGTTTTAGAAATTCGTTGAATTTTCGGAATTTCAATAATTATGGAAGTATTGTACATTTCCAGAATTTACAAAACTTTTTCATATCTCTGAAATTTCCAACATTTTCGAAATTCTGAAAACGTTAAAAATTCCAAAAAGTTTGAAAATGTTCAAAATCCTCTGAACTTCGAAATCCTTCGAAATAAACGCCAATCTTTAAATATGTTGAAAATGTTCCAACTCAACAAAAGTTTTTCGAAATTTTGTAAACCCGTGAAACTTTCAAAATTCCAAGAATTATGAAAACTGTCTCATTTCTCAATATTTTCGAAACTTTTTTAAATCGCTGAAATTTCTAAAATTTTTGAGATTCAGAAAATTGTTCAAATACGAAAAACTTCCGACATTCTCTGAATTATTGAAAATATCAAAGTGTTCCAAATAAAATTATCAAGTTTCTCGAAATGTGAAGAATTTGTAAAATTTTCGTAATTTCAAGAATTATGAAAATATTGTGAATTTACATAATTTTTGGAACCTACAAATCTCTGAAATTCACGAAAATTTCGAAATTTATGAAATTTTCAAAATCCCAGTACCTTCCAAAATCCTAAAAATATTTCAAACTACTCTCGAAATGGTTAAAAATCTAAAAGTATTAGAAATATTCTAAATTATTAAGTTTCTCGGAATGTTAAGAATTCGTGAAATTTTCCTTATTCCAAGAATTACAAAAATATTGTGAATTTTTAGAATTTTTGGAACTTTCATAACTTCGAAATTTTAAAATTTTTCGAAACTTTGAAAACTTTTAAACTTCTCATTACTTGTCAAATTCTCTAAATCCTACGAACTCTGAACATTCCCAAACTTGTTGAAAATCTTGAAATGCTGAAAATGTCAAAAATTATCAAGTTTCTCGAAACTTCAACACTTGTGGAAATCAGTATTGTTTTACTACTTTTTTTTTTAAATATCCTTTTTGGAATGTGCTAGATGTTTCAAATTTTCCAGAATTTCTTACACAAAAATACAGAAACCAGAAAAAAAAAATTCTTCTTCGCCAAATAAATAATCGTCAAACAAAGAAAAAGTATCAATTTTCCAACTGAGACATAAACAATATTTTTTCGTAATTTATCATCAACTTTTAATAATACATTTATCTTTCTAATATAATATAAACGGAATTAAAAAACAAGGTATCAATTATTCATTCAAGACGTGAATACATCATTTTAGAAGACGAAAAACGTGGCTGCATGGGGAGTTAGTTTTTTAAAACGGCCCAAGGGTGTTTACGCGTGCTGATAAAACGAGGGTTAATCTGATGTGACAAATCTGACGTTTGTCAAACGAGTAAAGCGCACCGTTTTCAAAATACGAAAGCGCAAGAACCCGCCCCGGGCTAATGAGCGCGTTGGTCAGACTCGTAAAATCTCCGAATCTCGTTTCGAGGATTTCAACCCTCAACTCCTCAAGTGGCGTGTGTGACACGACACCCGTATAATCCGCGCAAAGAGTTGATCCCAATTTGGTCAAACGCTCTTTCGACCCTAATATGCCTGGACTACTTCCCATACAGAATTGCTTCCGAAAAAGCTCTAGTCACCACGCAAGTATCATTTCTTCAACTTCGAAAATACGAAAAACTAACGTGAAAACAGTTTCTAATCATTTTCTACCCAAGTTAAAAATTTTTTCTCAAAACCATCATTTCGAGTTCCATTTTCGAAATTTCTCCAAGTAGTAGGACATTTCGTAAACAACAAAAGATGATACGAGTTACCGAATTTTTCGTTCGTCGATCCTTTGGATTGGAATAATCGAGCGCGCACCAAATGTCTCAATATCACGAAATAAAATTGAACCATTTTCTCGTGATTTCGCGAGCCGGAAAATGCGAGAAAAATTAGAAAAAAACTTGTAGGTAAATGTTCGCGAGGCAATTGCATGGAGCTCGGCGTAAAACTCGGGTAATAAGACGAGAGAAACATTATTAAGACAGGGTCTCCGGGCGGAGGTCGATGTATCATTCTACGCCAGGTCGTTAGGCGGTTTCAATTAGTTTTCCCTATAGCCGTACATCCCTTCAAACCGACCACCCCCCTCAGAACCTACATTGGACCGTAATCGCCAAGACCCGCTTTTTCTGATAATTAGGAAAAGCTCGTCTCCCGCTGTTCTACCTTTTGTCCAAAATTTTTCTCCTTGGTGGTAGACAATGAAAATTCGCAGAAAATTATGAGGAAATAGTATATTTCTCAACGAGTGCAGAAGGAGCTTTTTTTACGAATGTGAAGTTTGCAAGACGAGCCGAAGGCGAGTTTTGCAATCACATTCATTAAAAAAGCCGTTCTGCACAAGTTGAGGACTATATTTTTTCCAACAACGTGGAGAAAATACGATTTTTTACGTTTTGAGCCGTGGAGAAAATCGCATTGTCTCCACGGCGTTGGGAAAAATTAATTTTCCAAGATTCACAAGGAAAAAGGACACACTGCAGAATTGGGAATGCGACAACTTCGGAATTTCAATTTTTTGTTGAACTTTCAATACGAACATAAATTTCCTCGAGTTTTTTGTCGAGATAAATATAATACATATTATATAATTCTGTTTCGTACCATTTCCAGGATTTTTTATGTTTCAAATTTTCGCGTTTCTGCACTCCAATATCATCAAAAAATATTCAATTTGGAACATTTTTCAAAAAACGTTCAAAAATTCTTCAATACTTAACAAATTCTTTAGCAAAATATTCGAGGTGAGATTTTCGTAAAATCATTATCTACAAAAAATAGTAATTACTTGCAATGTTAGTATTTTTCAGAATACCTGTGGCCTAACAATGAACTAATTTAGAAGAATTTAATTTTCGTCTCACCGAACGAAAGCTTTCCACGAGTCGAGGAATTTTTTCTCCAGGATGTACAATTCAACGTTGTCCCCGTGCACATGCTTCCTTTGACCGTAATAAAGACTTTTCAAAGCTTCCTTCTGCTCTTTCGCCTGGATTTTGTCATCTTCTTTCGACCTTTGAGCGTTCCTCATTTCAGCCTAGAAAAACGTGTTCAATATACAAAAAAATGCAATCGTTTTTTATTGATCCAAACTGAAATAAAAAAATTTTCAAAATCACGAACCTCACAAATCGGACAGGAATCCGCGCCAAATGGATATTCTTTGCAACTTGGAAAATATTTCGCGATGATTTCCCATGCTTCCTGGGGGATTATTTTCCTTTTGGAGCCAACTGTGCTCAATCCCCCATGCTCGCAAAGCAAATCCTCATTGAAATTGATGATTTCGCCATAATCCGAGTCATCATTCTCCACATTTTTTTCATCTTTTGGCAAACTTTCAGCATTTTCGACGTCTTTCGAATTTTCGGGTTTTTCGGCTTCTTTTGTATCAATTTCGGACTCTTTTATGGTTTCGTCCATGTCTTGCTCAATTTTCATGCTGTTCAAAATTTTACTTCTATGCTCGTCGTCGAAAACTTCCATTGCCAATTTCCGCCACGATTTGAAAGAATCGGCGCCAATAATGTAACTTTTTTCGTTTCTGAAATGGAGAAGAGCGAAATTAGTACAGCATTAAAAACTGTCTCAGGATTTCACATTTTCCCATCGTGATACTTGCATTTTGCTGACGATAAAATTTATTTTCAATTTCAAATGAATGAATTGGTGAGTTCTACACTATTTTCCACAAATTCTCTATATTTGTGAATAAATACAAGTTCTGCAAATTTTCCATTTTTTCTCAATTTTTAATTTTTTTAGCAGAAAAAAAATCTTTCGATTTTGTGAATCTCTGAGTTCTCAAGTCCGAGAACTCGAATTCTCAAATTTATCCCACATTCTGATGTCTGGACTTGAATTTTTGCAATTCAAATTATCCAACTTACACTTCTTTATTGACCCGAAGGATTTCGTTGACTTTCTTCTTGTCGCGTTCGAGATCTTTCTTGAAACGCAGAAGTTTGCAGCGCTGTTTGACGCAAACGTCGCACAAAGAAGTGTTGTCCAGCTTGAAAACGCATTCGTATTCTTTGTACAAAAGTTGAGCACAATCAATGGGCATGCATTTAGCGCGACTCGTTTTGTCAGGGTTCATTTTGTTATGCTCGCAAAGCAATTTTTTGTTGTCTATCGGCTCGATTTTTCCGGACAGCCATTTGCTGAGCCAATCGTTGGAAATCCAATTGTAATCGTAATCATCCTCCATTTGCTTGATGTGCTCGTAAATTTTTTGTATGAGCTCCCTTCTTTTGTTCTGACCGTCGATTTCTTGTTTCTGAAGAAAAATTATGAATTTTTTTATTATTCATAACATTCCATATTTTGTATACATATATTGAATCATGGGGTCTTTGGACTTTGATCAAAACAAAATTTGACATTGAAAATTTTCCTGCAAGTCAAAAACTTCCACAGTCATGTTTTTCAATCTTAATTCTATTTTTCAAATGAATCATGATCAGCAAAAATTACTCGAAGCAACAAAAAATAAATCAAATATAATCTTCCAAACATATCGCAAAAATCAAAATCTTGTACCTTTTGAACTTGCATTTCAAAAAGGCTCGCTTCGTGGCTCAAATTTTCTTGCCTCACTATTTCTCGCATAGTTCTGTTCACCTCCCATTTTTCAAACTCCATCTAAAAAAATAATATCAATAATTAAACAACACTTAAATAAAAAACTTTGATATTGCAAATTGTTTTCAACTTACTTCTTCATTATCATTATACTCTCGAAACCCATCAGAATCGCCATTCAAATCCCCGAATTTTGCATCTCCACTTGACGAATTTTCTGCAATACATAAAATACCAGAATATTAAATACAATCAATATTGTACAAAAATTGAAGAATGCAAATGAAGTAATAAACATAATTAACCATATAAAGCAACTTTTTGACAGAAATTATAAAAAAAGTCAGGCAACAAAGTAACAGAATAATTTTTTGTATACACCTCAGTGCAATAAACGGTCCTTAACTGAAGTAGCGTATGTGCCAAAGGGCAAAAAGTTGTTTAGACTCATGCGATTATATTCCTCGGCTTCGCTTCGAAATGTAAACTCGCATTCGTCCAAAACAACTTTTTGCCTTTTGGCGCATGATATACTATACCTTCCGCATTTTCAATGTTTTTCGGAGAAGTGGATTTGAATTTTTTGGGACTGCAAGTAGAATCGGCAGAAGCTTGTTTTGCAATATTGGCGATTTTTCGTTTTCCTTTTTTCGCGTTCTCGCTGTTTTCCAGTTTTCTGGCGCTTGATTTTTCAACTTCTGTCGTTTCTGATTTTTTATATACCAACATATACGCGGAATTCGAAGAAATGAAACCTTTCGGCACTTTTTTCTTCGACGCCTTCAATTCTTCTGCAAATTATTCAAAATTTGGCGTCAACAGATTGTTCGTTTTTAAAATAAAAATTCAAGAGATAGAAATTATAAGTTGGAAGTCATTTCCGACTTTGGATTCAAAAGTTTTTGTCAATCATCTCCAAGTTGAGACTTTTGAAACTTTTTTTTTTACATCCTCAATTCTTTTTCTTTCACAAATAATTAAAAACTTCGAGAGATTTTCCATTTGTAAAACGACATTTCAAGAGCCATAAACTGTGAGTTGCAAAAATTTTCAAACTTCGAATTTAGAAATTTAATTCGAAATAGAAATGAGTTTCGGAAAAATTGGTAAGAATTGAAAATGTACCCGCAGTTTCATCCTCCATTCTTTTGGGGTTGATTTTTTCAACTTTATCGTCGCTAAACTGGAACCACTCCCCTGTGGAATTGCAAATATTGGCGCTGTAGTGACCAGAATTTGCGTGGGGGCCTGTATGGCTCAAAACGGAGACCAAGTTGTACACATGATTTCCTGGTGCGCACCTCAAATACTCCGACATGTCCAGAACTTCAGGGAACTGGATATAAGAGTTCAATTTTTTCTTTTGGTTGTTGGTACTGAAAACAAAAAACAATTTGCAATAAACTTTTCTCATTTTTTCACCAAGGAGCTTGAACTTATCGTCAATTTTGATTTTTGGATCAAAATCTTCAAAACCCATGACCACTGTTTTCAGAAGTAGTGAAGTTATTTTAAATCCAAGTTCACTTATTTATTCATTCGTTTCACTGAAATACTCAAGTTTTACACATCAGTTATAAACAGCAGTACAAAAATTCACCCATCATCCGCTTCCCACCTCCATCACCTATATATGAATCAAAATAGTCAAATTCATAAAATATTCCAAAACCAACCCTTCCCATTACTGACATCTGGCAGCCAGTGAGAGAAATCTGGCATTAATTGGAACTGGCGTAAGGCACTCTCCCGTCCTTTCGGGGCCAAAGCCAAAAACACAACAGCAACAACATACTCAAGTTTTAGGGAATAAAAAGTTTACCAAATTAAACGTCACAGACATTTGTAATGTTAAACAACTATAGTCGAGCAATTTTTAAATCTGGAAACATGCGATTTCAATTAAACATTTCAAAATTACATAACATGATATTTCAAGTCTTGAAGGTAACAATTAAAAAATCATAAAATTGTTGGAATTATTTTTATTACCGATTGAACACGAAACGCAGCAATTGTATGTTCAGAACATCGGGAAGTTTGTCCAATCTAATAAATCTTTTCGCGTCTTTTTTGCTGTTGCAAGTAGCGCAAAAATATTGATTGGAATCCGTCAGTTGTTCCTCGGACAAATAATTTTCCAAAGCTTCCTTCAAAGAAGCCTCAAATGGCAAATCCAGCTCGTAAAAAGTTGTGGGCGTGGAATGTTCTGTGCCACAAGCTGAACAGCTGAAAAAAAAAAAAACATTTCCAAAAAATCATTAGTCTTGCGAGTTTTTTATAATCTAAAAAGTTTTTTAATTAAAATTCTTCTAAATTTGTCAACATCCATAGTAAATGCAGAGTAATATTGATAAACTAAAATTGAATGTATGCATATTTTTTAGAATCACGAGTAAAATTCCTCACAAACGTTCGATTAATCAATAAATTTTGTGAATAAACGCATAATACCCACCAATTTATGTAACTGTATTTCCCTTGAGTTAGTTTTTGCAACATTTTAATGAGTTCAGGATTTTGCTGAGATTTTTCCTCGATGTGGCACAAAAGGAGCTTAGAAAATTCTTCCACATCCTGCTGCATGTTCGTGTCCAAACACAAAGCATCTGCTAAATTTTTGAGATCCAGGTGTTTTTTGTTCCCGAATTGCATCATTGCGAAAACCAATTGCAACTGGCCCATTCCAGTTTTGGGGTAATACGTTTCCCCTTCAGCTTCGCACCTCGCTCTTGCCTCTTTTTCCTCGAGGTCTATGTCAATGTCCCATTTGTAAATAATCCGCCTGCAAAATAAAAAAATTTTTGGAAAATTCGATTGCAATTAGGATAGATTGGACATTTTCTCATCATTGTATCTTCTTCAATTTTTTAATTTTGAAATATTCTACTTTGACAGTTTTCATACTTTCGATGAAAACACTAATAATACACATCTTTTTTTATCATTTGCAGCAACAAATTTGAGTAAATTTACAAAATCAAACATTTTTACCATAACAAAATAATGTTCATACCTCATGTCTTCAATATGAAACCAAACTTGTATCAAAGTATTAACATAACAAGTAGCTCCTAAATTTTCTAGTCCGACGTATTGGGTGGGATCGCGTAATTCTTCAAAGGAACTGTCCAGATAACCAGCTTTTATCGGCTGGGACTTTAAATGTTTTTCTTCTCCCATTCCTGTGAGGCATTTTGGATTGCAACCACAATTTCGTCTGTAAACGCAAAAATTTAACATTTTTAAATATATTTTTAATCAACATAAGAAAAATATGAATCTTAAGTTTTAATTAAAAAGACACATAATTCAAAAATGGTGCAATTTTTGATATATTGAAAAATACGATAAATCGAACACAAAGTTTCAAAACGATTATGAATTGCAGATTTATTCTCAAAAATAAAGAATCTGAGGTAAATTTTTGAAATGATGGTAAATTTTTTTGGATGATTTTTAAAAGTGAAAAATCAAAGTTGTAGATATCGAATTTGAGACTTTTAGTGTGTAATATTGAATGTAAAATTTAGAGGTATAAAAAGAACGGAAAAATGCATATCACCTGCAATTTTTGCATTTCTTTAAATTTAGTTTGTACGCAGTTTCCAGATGGACTTGTTGAATTTCTTCTGGCGAGACATTTTCTATCCAACCCCATGCTTGTTTATCAGCGTCCGTTTTTTTTATGGGAGGCATTTTGCACTGAAAATACACATTTTTATTAGTCATACTTGCATTGATCACAATATTATAATGAATAATCACCATGTAAACTAAAATTTCAGAAGTTTAAAAATAATGAACGTTGAAAAAATTTCAACTGCCAAAAGTAAAAACGTTAGAAAATAAGAATTTCCCACAATGTATATCTTCGAATTACGATATTCACATATTTCTTTAATTTCAACAACAACATTTGAAAAATCTTACACTTAATAATTTTCGAAAGGTATTTTTGAATGGTGAGTTAACGGAATGAACTACATGAAATATATAAATCGAGAAATCAAGATACTTCAATACATTGTCAAGTATAAAAATAATACAAATATAACAGAAATTATAAAAACTTGAACAGTATTAAATTTTGTCATTAATAAAATAGAGCATGACAGAATCAAAAACTAAGTGCGTTTATCAAAATAAACGTAATAGCAAAAAGATGACGAATATAAAATTTAAAAAATGTATGAATTCACATTGCCAATTAAAAATACAATTCTTTTCAATAATATTGTCATTTATAAAAGTTGAAAATTTTGAATTTACATTGAAACTTTGCGTATTTTGAATGAAGAAATAACACATTGTTCAATATTTAATTCTATTATCAGTAAATGATGAAAAAAGTTTAATAACTAACCGAAATTATCAAAATTAACTTCATCGCAATACGATTACGACTTAAATTTGTAAAAAAAACTTGAGTTCAATTTTGGAATTGTCAAATTTTGAAAATTTATTTTCAAATTTAACATTCTTAAATTTTCAATATTTCAAGATTCAAATTGTCAAAGTTATGAATTTCTGAAATTAAATTTGTCAAATTTTCAATCACAATTGGATTTTTCAAACAATTTCAACAACTCAACCGAAAGTATAAGAAAAATAGTAATCATTTCACGAAAAATACAAGTACCAACGCCAAGTACAAGTACAATCGCCACTGACAAAAAAAAAACAACAAAACCTCCGAAAAATCACTACACCAGAAATAAAACAGACACCCAAAACCAAAATCAACAACTCGAACTTCACACTGAAAAAAAATAGACACAAAATTACCGCCTTTTTCTCGCTTTCTACCCCTGCCCAATACAAAACAAAAATACAAAAACATTCAAAAATTCCAAAATAAAAACACAATAGTAACTTTCCAAAAAAATCATACGAAATTCTAACACTTAAATCTGAACAATAAGCCAACAATTACGGCGTAAAATGGAAAAATTAAATTTTTGTTTATACCCTCGGTGATTCGCTTTCCCACAACACTCCGTTTTTTGAGGTTATTTTTTCAGCCGCTTGTTCAAACGCGCTTTCATTTTACGCGACTACTCGCATTGGAATTTTTTTGAGGGAGATTTTCGAAGCACAATTGACGATTATTTACTATTTTCAGGGATTTGCAATAACTACCATATGCATGCATGCAGATGCACTCGAAAAAACAATTCCAACAAAAAATTGTGCACTGCAATTGACTGCAATTTATGACGATCACAAGCGCGGGCAGGGCCCAGGGGTGTGCAGGGGTGGTACTCTCAATGTTGATCTTTTCGCCCGAAAATTTTCGCTGATTTGCGCGCCATCTATATGCACCAGGATCTACTAGTGGGTATATATAGATATACTTGCATACATTCTAAAATCTAAAGCCAACAGGTACCACCCCTGCTTGAATACAACGTCCGACCCCCGCGTCACGCCCCCCATAATCGTGAATTTAACGCGAGTTTCCCCAACGTAAGTGATTCATTAACCGGAAAAACGCGTTTCCGGAGGTGACAAAGTGAAAGTGAGCAAAAACGGGCATTTTTTCGCCAACCCCGCGGTCGGCCATCTTCCGTCCTTGTCCCACTCGCCTTCGCATGTCCGCAGTGCAGTATATCTCTGGCTCTTCGCGCAGTCGCGTCGGTTCCCGCGTCGCGCTCCGAAAATCGCGTATTTGGTGAAAATTCCCGCGGAAACAGTGACCTCGGTTTCGGGAAAACGGGTCTTCATACTGTGACAGTGAGAAGCAATGTCGTTTCCGTAACGATGTAACCGAAAACGCGGGAATGGAAAAGCATCGATCGCGTTCGCGGCGTCAGTTGTGTGTGCTGTGTGTGTGTTGGGGCGGCAAGGCGGAGCGGGGCATTACCGAAGAAAAATTGGCGACCTTCACTTGGAATTTCGTTGTTTCCCCGAATTATCACGTTGGAATTATGTAAGTCACTGGGTCCGTACTACTTCGAGCAAATTTTTCGTTGAAAAACGTCGCGCGGTAGGCAGTGTTTACAGTATTGGAAGGGGACGGAGCTATTTCTTGGAACGCGATCAAAACAAACTGGGAATTTTCGTTGCCGGCGAAAGACGTTGGGGTTTTCGAAGTTATTTGAAGGGCGGAATTTTCCGTGCGTTTTTTGTGGACTTGTTGCAGGGGCGCACCTGAGGGGGGTTTTGGGGGTTCGTACACGCGCCCCCAACGAAAGTTGAGATGAAATAAAATCTTTTCGTTGAATAGTTAAAATGATAATGGATTATTGGAATTAGAATGAAATATAATAATAAATTATTGGTTTTTATAATTCTAAATTGAATAATCAAGGATTTCTATTTTTTTTTGCTGAAATGTGAAATTTTGTTTTACTCACGAATTTTTCATTGCACGAGTGTCATTTTTGAATTTAGAATATTGATTTCTCAGATTTGATAAATATAACTTTGATGAAGTTGAGGAAATAAGAAATAATTATTTTTGTGACGACATTTTTGGTTGACATTGATTCCAGAAAGCTAATATCACACGCTTTGACTAGGTGAATCCTTCAAAACGGCTATAATAAATGCGGGAGCGGAGCAACTTCGAAAATTTCGATAGCTTTTAGACTGTATTTCATGGATAACTAAAATTTTCTCGTGTATTGCTTCTATGAAGTCAGTTCAGTCTTACTGATGACTCCCGTACTTATTTATGTATCATATTTATATTATATTCAGTTATTTTACTGACACTGTCATGTAATTATTTCCGAAAATTTACCTCCTAATTAGCCTGTTTTCAAAAATTGATTTTAGTTATCCTTTCGCCTGCTGACCAAATCATAAATGACCTGAATTATGAGAAATTTAAAGAAAAATTTTTTCTATTCCAGACCATTGACGAAATTTTTGGGCGAAGACGTCCAGGAGACACTCAGCTTCCTCAGCGCCATATCAGCATGGTGAGTCGCATTGTTTTATTTTTTCGGAATATTTGTACTTAATTCGATACAATGCGTGCTTCTTCTCACTGTTGCTCCCCACTACATAATTTTTGACGTGACGACGATATAACTCGAAACTGACTATCGTTCGCAAATTCGTTATTGGTCACAGCTTGGCGAATATTTATTCAAGAGCTTCGCACTATGAGCGTCGGAACGGAAACTTCTTTATAGCGATTTAGAAATTTTTTTAGAACTAAATTAAGTGTCTTGTTGATTAAGTTAAGGCGTCGTTACAGCTACCAGAGCGTTTCGTTCGACATTTTTTCATCCAGAAAATGATCGCGCAATAATAGGAAAGACAAAAAATGCGAAGATAAATGGCATGAAAGAAACCGTCACAGAACCGTCGCAAATGTGACGATTTTCATTTCTAAAATTTTAAGACTAATTTCCGAATAAAACGAATAAAGAATTGACAATGGCAGCAATACGTCTTCTGGTCTGTAACGCTCATACTCGTTTGTCGAAGGCGCGTATTCGTTTGTCCATGTCCCAGTTCATTTGTCCACTCGTTTTTCAAATCAGATATTACCTAAAATTATATTAAATAAATAAGATCAGTGATTTATAGCGCAGAAATGCCGCAGATACTGTTTTTTATACTTGAGAAATTTGCAACCCAACGACAACCTTTGAAGGTTGTCGTTGGGTTGCATTCACTTTGTCAGAGAAATGAAGTGTTTTCCGCGTGTAGTGTGCAGTAAGAGGGTAAATTTGCCGTGGATCAGGTGAATTCAATTCCAGGTAATTTCAGCTTAGGGGACCGCATGGGATGGTACGTGTTTTTGAGATTATCTCATTCCCCCACATTTGGCAAACTATTGAGCTTCTGAATGCACAATGTTGATATTTTCCGAATAATGATAAAAATTATAAGAATGACTGAATTTTGTGAAAAATTTCGATTTCATGCAAATAATTGAGAAATATTTGCATTCTTAGCATTATAAAAAACATACTCCACTTTCACACCAACCTAGGGGTCGAGTAAAGAAGGCGCGTTTTGTTTATTTTTACGTGGTGCATTCCCCAGTAGGAAATAAATGAATTAATATCAAATTGAATGATTTTGAATGACACGACCTTTCCTTCTACCGGTCAAAGGAAAGGCAAACGGCGCGCCTTTTTTTTGTTTTCCGGGGGTGGTAGTCATTCCCGCAGGCATAATCCACCACCCTTGAATTAATCGATGTTCAATTAAATGTGATCTTGAAGGAACGATCGAGACGGATTAAGTGAATTTTCACTCACAGAAATTGAAAAAACATCACTTTTACTCGCAGTCGGAGGCCCGAGTTTGCTTTGCTAGCAAACTTTAATTGACGAATAACAATGATCGAAACTTACCTTTCAAGCCAATTTTTGGGCCTAGAGAACATTTAGCCTGTTTCGGGCTGTTTAAAACAATGAAAATATCTAAAATTAATTTATAATAAGTTATTCCCCTGACATACATATTGAATACGTAGAAAAACACAACAATCACATGAATACACAATATTGCAATGGCAAAATTATACAACATAACCTGCTTAGCAGGGAATAGAGTAAAAATTCACCAGACTCGCTCCTCCAGCTCTGTCCTCCCCGAAGCCAAGTACTTCCGCAACCATTTTCTTCTTTCAGCCATCTTCTGCGATTTTCTCAAAAAAAAAAATTTTTCGAAATACCCCGTTTCCGATGTATTTCCAGTTGAAGTTGAGTAAAATAGGAAATTTCGCAAAATATCAGCTTTCTACGATATTTGGTCCGCATAAAAATCACCGATGAATATCTTGCATGACTCCATTCTCAAACTTTTTCTACGGGTTTTTCGAATTTTTTGTGATAGCGCGGGTAAGAAATGGATAGAGGCGTGTGTTTCAGGCCACTTTTTTGGAATTTTAGTAACTCCAGGTATTTGGATCATTTGATTTTCTCGAAAAACAATTTTTCGAAATACCCCGTTCCGAGTGTATTTTCTGTTGAAGTTAAGTGAAATAAGTAATTTTGCCAAATATCAGCATTCTACGATATTTGGTCCGCCTGGAAATCGCCGATAAATGTCTTGCATGACATCATTTTCGAACTTCATCGTCGATTTTCAGCCAAACCATTTATCCCAGAAAGCTAATATTATACGGTTTGACTACACTCGGTG
>JAPYZK010000693.1:0-24130 GCA_030522785.1 Platygaster equestris
GAGATTCCACTCGCGTGTTGCCACACTCGCTACGCTCGTGAGGCAATCTCCACGCTCGAGGAATCTTCTCTTTCTCCCACTAGTCGCACAATATACTATATACGATGTCTATGGCAAAACTGTTACTCGCAGGACAATATTCAATCTTTCGCAGCTACAAATGGTAAAAAAAAAAAACACGCGGACTCGGTTTTTCAAACGGGATTTGGTGTTGAAATTTCAACCGAAAAAAACTCTTTCCTCTGTACTCAACTTTGGGCTTAGATGGAATGTTTTTTTTTCTACGTCATTTTTGCATGCATTGACATTATTATTGAACTTCTTCAAAGAAATGCATACCAGACTAATTCTCTAACATAACGTTTACGAACTAACGAGAAAAATGATGTATTTCGAACGTAGATTTCTCTGCCATGTTTGATGATTTTCCTAGGGCCTATATCTAGTTTCGTAATTGTATATTATGTTACAAAGGGCAAAAAGTTTTATTGGACGAATGCGAGAGTTTATATTCCGAGGCGAAGGCGAGGAATATCATCGTATGAGTCTAAAATAATTTTTTGCCCTTTGAAACATACGATACTTTATACACCGAAGGCAATAAAAAGGTTTTTCGGGCCCGAGCAGGCCAATAAAGGACCGTTTATTGCACTGAGCCGTTTATTGCACTGAGGTGTATAAAATTAATTATCTTCTACACGTAATGATAGGAAAGCATGAAAAATGAATTGCTGGGAACGTTCTTTTTCTATGTGCTAAATTTGAGAATGATGTTTTTAACAGTTGTGAGACTGATGATTTGTTGTAGGGGGAAAATGTGTATTTAACGAGTGGCTTTTTTTGCAGTATCGGCTAGCCGTTAAAAGTCCCCCCTTTGCGCTCCAACAGAAACAACGCTCCTTTTTGACTTTCGGTTTCGGCGCCGGCCCTGCGCGAAGAGAATCTCATGTCAACGTTAATGTCACTCCGACGAGTCACGACTTGACCAACGACACTCCCGAAATTCGAAAGTACAAGAAGAAGTTCAACAGCGAAATTTTGTGCGCGGCGTTATGGGGTAAGTTGGAATCATTCGGAGTAATAATAATCTCCCTGTATTATACATGTGTATCGAATAAAAATGAAAGGAGAAAAATTCGGGAGGGGCTAAGGAGATTTTTACTCGAAAATAATTCAACAAGTTCGAGAAGTAGGATTTTATCAGGGAATTATGAACATTTTCTAAATTCTTAGAATTTTTGAAACTTTGAAACCCCTGAAATTCCTAAATTTTTTGAAATTCTTGAAATTTTCAACATTTTTTGGAGTTTTGAAGTTCTCAAAATACTTAAAATTTTGAACATTCGCGAAATTGTTGAAAATCTTGCAATGTTCGAAATGTTGAAAATAACAAGTTTCTCAAAGTTTCATTAATTCGTAAAAATTTCGGAATTTCAATAATCATGGAAGTATTATACATTTTCAGAATTTTCGAAACTTTTTCAAATCTCTGAAATTTCCAAAATTTTCGGAATTATAGACATTGTGGAAATTCCAAAAAGTTTGAAATCTGAACTTTAAAATTCTTTAGAATAGTTTGAAATCTTGAAATATGTTGAAAATGTTCTAACTAAATGAAAGTTTTTCGAAATTTCAGAAATTGGTAAAATTTTTTTAATTTCAAGAATTATGAAAACTGCGTGATTCTCAGGATTTTCGGAACTTGTTTGAATCTCTGAAATTCCTCTAATTTTCAAAATTAGAGGAATTCTTGAAAACCTTAAAATGTTCCAAATTATCGAGTTTCTCAAAATGTGAAGAATTTGTAAAATTTCCGTAATTTCAAGAATTTTAATAATATTGTAAATTTGCAAATTTTTGAGATTTATACAAATCCCTGAAATTTACGAAAATTTTAATATTATCGAAATTCTCAAAACTCCAATAACTTCCAAAATTCTCAAAATACTTCAAACTTCGAAAATTCTCAAAATTGTCAAAAATCTTGAAATGTTTAAAATATTCTAAATTAATAAGTTTTTCGATGTTAAATATCCGTCAAATTTGTATAATTTCAAGAATTATGAAAATACTGTGAATAATTTTCATAACTTTCTTACACTTCGAAATTTTCAAAATTTTCGGAATTTCAATAATCATGGAAGTATTGTAAATTTTCAGAATTCTTAAAACTTTTTCAAATCTCTGAAATTTACAAGAATTTTGAAATTATCGAAATTCTCAAAATTCCAATAACTTCCAAAATCCTCAAAATACTTCAAAATTTTCAAAATTCTCAAAATTATTAAAATTATCAAAAATCTTGAAATGTTTGAAATATTCCAATTTAATAAGTTTCTCGAAATGTTAGGAATCCGTCAAATTTTCATAATTCCAAGAATTACGAAAATACTGTGAACTTTTAAAATTCTCAAAACTTTCTTACAACTTCGAAATTTTTAAAATTTTCGAAGATTTGAAAATTTCAAAACTCCAAAAAACTTTTAGAATTCTCGAAGTCCTCCAAACTCTAAAAATTACCAAACTGGTTGAAATTCTTGAAATGTTGAAAATGTTAAAAATCATCAAGTTTCTCGAAAACTTCGACACTTGTGAAAATCAGTATTGTTTTACTACTTTTTTCAAAATATACTTTTCGCGATGTGCTAGATTTTTCACATTTTCCTGAAATTCGCACAAATTTTCGATTTCGCACAAGATTTCGATCGATTATTATCTTGTTTCATCACTTTTCTCTGAAGGAACTGATTGCTAATTGGAGCTCGGAAAAGTTCGAATGTCTTCGCCCGCAAGGTATCGAGTTGTTCGAATTTGTTTTCCAGGAGTCAATTTACTGATCGGCACGGAAAATGGTTTGATGCTGTTGGACAGAAGCGGTCAAGGAAAAGTCTACCAACTAATCAGCCGAAGACGATTCCAACAAATGGAAGTTTTGGAAGGGCAAAATATCCTGGTGACCATCAGCGGCAAAAAGAACCGCGTTCGCGTTTACTACTTGTCCTGGCTCAAGAGCAAAATCCTGCGAACCGATGGACACAGCGATGTGAGAATAAGTCATTTTTTACATTATTTTTTTACACCTTGCAAAAAATTCGAAGTTTTGGTTAAACGATTTTCAAAATTTATTATCTTCAATTCGAAATTCTTGGAGATCGAAACATTTGTGAATCCGGTATTTCATAATCGGGTCAGAATTCACGAAAAAAATGATTATGCTAATTTTTTGTGGAGAAGTCGAAAAAACGGTAACTTATGACCGACATAATGCCCAAAGAAAATTTGGAAGCCAAAAAAATTTTTGTAACAAAGTTATTGTAAAATAAAAATTTTGGTAACTTTGTAAACAAAGTCGTTTTGCTTACGAACAAATTAACTAAGAAAATAAACTGAATTTCAATAAGTTATCGAAATATTGTTTGAAAGTTTATTTTTACATGATTGTTTAACAAATTGTTGATAAACAATTGATTTTTTAATGTGTTCTGGGGCTATTGAGAATCTAAAAAAATGTCAATTCACAACTGTATTCATTTGAAAAAGTTTCGCGTCGCAATTATTTTGGAAGTTATAATAAAAAGAAAGCCGACTTACGAGATTTCTCGTAAGAAAATTTGGAGACTTTTAATCGTTCTTATAAAAAAACAGATGAATTATATGTAATTTTGACAGGTTTTATAAAAAAAATTTTTTTTATAAAGGTTTCATGGAATCACTTTATAAAAATTGAAAATTTTATAAAACTTTTATAAAATCGACATTATAAAAAAACGAATTTTTATAAATAATTCACTCATTTTATAAAAATGTGCCTGTTTTTATAAAAACTACAATCACTAGGGATTTCATAAACAATTTTTTTTTGATGAAGTTTTCATAAAACCACTTTATAAAAATCGAAAATTTTATATAACTTCCATAAAATCGGCTTCGTAAAAAAACGAATTTTTATAAATAATTCACTGATTGTATAAAAATTTTGCCTGTATTTATAAGAACTACAATCACTACGGTGATAGTCGTCTAAAAATATAACTACTTTAGTTATAAAAATCGCCACGATTATCGATTGATGAACAATAAATTACTGACTACTCGGTTATTTTGATCACCGCACTAACTGTCAATTCTTCATCAGAACAGTTTCCTCTTCATTCATAAAATTATTCTTACCCAATTGTTTATTAATCCGAATGAAATTATTGAATATGAACGAAATATAATTCGTGCAGCAAGTGGAACGTCGCAACGGCTGGATAAACGTCGGCGATCTTCAAGGGGCGGTGCATTTCAAAATAGTAAAATACGAGAGAATAAAGTTCCTCGTCATAGCTTTGAAGGACTCGATAGAAATTTATGCCTGGGCGCCGAAACCTTACCACAAATTCATGGCTTTCAAGTCGTTCGGCGAACTCGCGCACAGGCCGTTGCTCGTGGATTTGACCGTCGAAGAAGGCTCAAGGCTCAAGGTCATCTACGGCAGCGCCGATGGCTTTCACGCGGTTGACTTGGACTCCGCTACAGTCTACGACATTTATTTGCCAAAACACGTAAGACTTTTTCTTCTGTGAATGAAATGGCCGTTTTGAGGGTTATGCAACAAAAAGTGCTTAGTATGAAAAAAAAATACGGATATTCGGCATTGTCTCTTTAATTTTTCGTTTGCCAATGTGATTTTCAACAGACCCAGGCGCCGATTTGCCCGCACTGCATCGTCGCGTTGCCGAACAGTAATGGAATGCAACTACTTTTGTGTTACGACAACGAAGGCGTGTACGTGAACACCTACGGCAGAGTATCGAAGACAATGGTCTTGCAGTGGGGAGAGATGCCGACGAGCGTCGCGTACATCGGCACCGGCCAGATCATGGGCTGGGGCAATAAAGCCATCGAAATACGAAGCGTCGAGAGTGGCCACCTCGACGGCGTTTTCATGCACAAAAAAGCTCAAAGACTCAAATTCCTTTGCGAAAGGAATGACAAGGTACATGATGTCATGAACATTAGGGTGACGCTTAATGAGGGTAAAAAAATTGTTTGACCCGAAGACTTCGGGTTTCGGGGTGGGATCTTCGGGCTCAGGGTTTGAGCGAAGAATCTTAGGGTTGCGCAGAATTTTGATACTTTTTTCTATTTTTGCTGGAAATTGTTGGGTTCAAGCATGGAGTACATGTGATTCGAGTAGTGAAAAGTGTACTAAATAAGTAAGGAATGAAACGAATGGATAATTATAAAAGGCTCGCAATTTTTAGAGAATCATGGATTGAAATTTTTTTAATTATTTTTCAATTGAGGCTCATTTTTACTAGCAAAGAGTGGTAGAAAATGCCAGTATCGACTCGTATTCTATCATTTCTAACAATAAAGAAAGCAAATCTTGGTATAAACAATTTCAACCAAGTTATCATATTATCAACTTTGAATGGGAGTCAGTTGACTTTAGTTGTAAATTTTCTCAAGTTTTTATCAATTCCGGAATTCCAAAATCCTAGAATTTTTCGGGATCATAGAATTATTTGGAATTTTAAACTTGCTGTTAGTCATTGAAGTCTCAGAAATATAAATATTTTCAGAATTATGCTAATTTTTTACAATTTTCAACATTTTGAAGTCTATGCATTTTTTGCAATTTTTAAATTTTCCAAAATTACAGTATTTGTTGAAATTTTGAAAATTTCAGAAAATTTTACTTACTTGCATATTTTACCAATAAACAATATGATAACCACATCAATTCTTAGGATATGAACACTAGTTCAAGGGAAAATATTTGTTTGACCTTGGAAATGTGTTCTAGATGTATAAACAGGGTTGGGAAGGGAGTTTTTTTTTCAACATTTTAACGATTTTTGATAGTCCAGAATTCAAATATTCAAATATTATATTATATTATTATATTTATATTCAAATATTTGGGTGATTCTTCTAGGTGTTCTTCTCGTCGGCGAAGGGCGGCAGCTCGTGCCAGATCTACTTCATGACCCTGAACAAACCGGGAATGGCCAACTGGTGATCGCGATTGAGGCCGCGGTCGCCCGAGGCCGCGTCGAGCTCGCGGTCGGCGGCGCGCTCCTCGATGGACCAGCTCCGGCTGCCGGGTTCGTCGCGCCTCGGCCCCCCGCGCCCACAGCCCCGCGGCGCCACCGTCTGCACGCATCGCTTCCAGCGCCCACTGCCCCCGCCCCCGCCCTCGGCCAACCGGCTGCCCCAGACCCTCGTCCTCGTCAACGTCTTCGTCAAGCGGCTCATGTGTTTCTTCACGTGCCTCTAGAAGGGATTCGACTCGTTGCCAGTGCAATATCGGTGCTAGCTCTCCCTTTTTTCTTCTTTTCATCGCGACGCATCGATTTTCCCTGGCAAATATTCCGGATTTTCGACGAGGCGCATGTAAATAACGACTTCTTTCTTTCTCGTAATTAATACGCTGATTACATCTTAGCTAAGATCATTTTTATTAACGTTGCATTATTCGTGTATAGAAATTCGAGCACGCGAGATTTTTCGATTTTCCCGAGGGGCGATTCACTCTGGGAGTCAACTTGGGAATCAAACTGGGAGTCGTGATTCTAGTGACTTACAGTGACTCCTATAATAGGAGTCAAGGGGAGGGCCGTCCCTAGGTTTTGCGGGCCCTGAGGCAAAGATTTTGGGTGGGGTTCCTTAGTTAAATGTTGTTATGAATAATAAATTGGAATTTTGTCGTTTCGGAAATATTGGGAGTCCTGAAAATATTGGAATGTAGAAGTTTTAGAATTTTTAAGATTGAAAATGATTGAATTTTAACATTTTTGAAGGTCAAAACTGAAGTTTTTCAAATGAGGTCTGGAAATTTTGCAATTTTTGAACTTTTTACGTATTTTGAAGTTTTGAAATCTAGAAATTTCGGAAGTTTTGACATTGTAGAACTTGGAAATTCCGAAATAATGAAGTTTTGAACTTCTGAAGCTTTGGAATTTTGAATTTTCGAAGAATTATGAAGTTCTTTTTTTTTTGTGAGTTTCAAAAATGTTAGAATTTCGAAGTTTTCGAAAATGACCAAGAACTTTCAAGTTTTTGAGAATTTCAAAGATTACAGGTAATTGAGTTTTGACACGTTTAAAGTTTGACATCGCTGGGAATCATGACTCCCAACTTGGGAATCATGACTCCCAACTTGGGAATCATGACTCCCAAATTGGGAGTCATGTGTGAGTCGACTTCCATGACTCCCATTTATCGGAGAGTGAATTGCCCCTCGGATTTATCAAGGGTTTCGCGGGCTTCGTGTTATTCCAAGCAGGGAAGTTGAATTTCATCCGAATTTTTTCAATCTCGCGTCGTGCTCACTTTTTTTATACGAAATACTTGTCTGTTTTTTATTCGATTTCTACCAGTCAAGGAAAGTGTAATGTATATGTGTTTTTTTACTTCGATCTATTTTTAAACAAAATCCATTCATTTTATTTCTCGGAGATGTTTTATATATTACGGTTACGAATATGGCTCAGTCTGCGAATTGAATGTAAAAGTAGATTCATTTTATTTCCACGTTTTACTTTTAAATCCATTTTTCAGCCATCCTCATTTTTCCATGCACAATGTCTCATTTTCTAATCACATACAATGAACATCGTTTTTATATTATACTTGTATACTTTTGTACAACCTGACTTCAGTCAACATTTTTAATAATGCGTACATATGAAAGACTAGGAAAATATTCTTCCGAATTGTGGAACTCTCCATGCGTCTTCAGGTTTTTCGGAAATTTTGACATAATTCGCAATTTACTGATATGAGGCATTTGCTACCCTTTCCTCCCGAGATATAACATTTATCCTCAAACGTGTACGGCGTGTTTTGAAGAGTGCTTTTATTTTTGTTACGAGCGTGATGAATATTTTTATGATTTGTTGTTTCTTAATTTTATCATGGGTTTCATTTTTTGAAAAACTTTCGAGGAGGATCGGGAAAGCACAGACAAACCTGTATATTTTTCAGTATCCGAAAGCGAATGCGGAATGACGAACATGTGCAGCATGAGTTAAAACGACGCGTAATTGTTTGTTGAACCCTAGAAAAAGTAAGGAGCAATTTTATAACCGCAGCCCATTTTCTAGAAGCACACGTCCCCTTTCTGACAATGTGTATATTTTCTCCCAAAGATGGTAGTGATGTTCTTTTTTATAATGTCGACTAATATAAAAAAGTGCGAAGATCGCGGAACGAACCAACGCTCACGATCCTTGGTTCGTTGGCGGCTTTATTATAAAAGAAGTAATTGTATCGTTTATGCTTGTAAACTTAAGGGTAATTACTGTACGAAAAACTCGTAACAGCCATGACAGCGCAATAATTTTTGTTAATGTTTGTGGACGATCGTTCGTGCACGGTTATGTCGATTCCATTATCACAAAGTGCAATTTTCTGTAACGTTCAGTCGTCGTCTTTATTCGTTCAGTCTTGAAAAGCAATGTCATTTTTGAAGAGAGGATAATCTAACTTGTTTTTGTAGGTTTTTATATTGATACTGTATACGTCTTTCATGTAGAAGTATAATGAGTTCCAATAAAAAATGACTGCATTTTCACCAACATTCGGGGCTCGTTACTCGTTTTGACGTCCCGGTGCTCAGGTTTTATGAACTTGATTAAGTTATTTTTATTCCCTATGTATTCTTTATTTTTCTCTGATTTCTCCATTATAACTGATTCCACAAGAGAAATTTTCATTTTAATCGTAAGAGCAAGAAATTGTTTAATATTTCATTAAATACTAAGGAAATTCGGTTTTGGTATAAGCGAATAATAGAAATGAATGTATATTATTCTGTGATTGTAAACTATGAATTCATATCAATATAAGTATTTTTCAATATTTTCGAAAACTGAAAATAATCATTTTTTCAACAAAAGGATTATTTTGCTCGTAGGTAACATTATATTTCATCTATGTACACTTTTTTTACAATCATTACATGTTAATACTTGAGTAAGTTTTTGCGTGATTTAGTTTTTTTATTCTTATTTTACTTCGATTGATTTCATGTAAATATCTAATTCATCGTCACTTTCGTCTTCTTTCTTCTCTGTTACTGTTTCTGGAGATTCGGAATCAAAATATTTTTCCTCTTCGTCCTGGGTTCTTAAATCGACGTTATCGTACATTTCGCTGTCATCGACGGTGCTGAAAAGAAAAAAATTGTATTTTTTTTTTTTGTTAATAATACTATAACATTAGTCTTCAATAATTTCCGAAATCTCAAGATTTTCAAATCCCTACAAGATTTCATTGACTTGTAAAGTCGACCTTATAAAAAGCTTGCAAAAACAAAATTCTAAACAAACTACTTTATAGAAAATTTTTTTCGTAAAGAAAATTAAATCTTAAAAAGAATTTTTTTTAACTTAGAAAAAATTTCGTACTTTAGGAATTCTTTAAAAAACTAAAATTATATGCATACACAAAAAAAAGATAAGTATAAAAAACGAACTTTCACACCTGTAATCAAAATCAACGTCTTTTCCATCCAAAAAGCTGCAGTACATATTGGTCACGAATTCCTGCCTCAACGCATCCTTTTCATCATCCGTGATCATTTCTTTACATTTTTCCCTTTTTTCCTTTTTCTCAATCTTTCCACAATCTTCCCCCCACAAATTCGTCCCTCTCTCCTCGTCATTTTCCTCATCTTCCATTTCTACTTCGTCCTCGCTCTCATCTTCCTCTTCTTTCGAACATTCTTCAACCTCCAACTGCAACTTCCTCAACCTCTCGACTTCATTTTTATTCGCCATCTCCATAAAAATCCCAGACAAAGTGATGTTCTGTGTATCTATATCGTCTCTTTTCAATCTTTGTTCTTTCGTTGTATATTGCCCTATCATTTGTTCGTAAAGTAACGGATTTCTTGTCATCATTTCCGTTTCACTAAAATATTCTCCTTTTTGGATCAAGCTTTTCAAAGCCTCGAATCTTCGATTTTTCACGTCGATTTGTCTCTGGGATTTGTTCAAGTATCTTTTCAGTTCGTTCAGTCGATGTAAAATTTCATAATCCCTTTCTTCATGGTTTTCGAAATATTTCAAATGAGACATTTTGAGGAAACGACCGAATCTGAAGAGAAATAATGACGGATTTTTATGGAGAATTTCGGAAGCGATGTTTCGTTTTTCTTCGTATGATAATTCAGGGTCGTTGCGTTGCTGACTTTTGAACATTGCTTTTGAGTGCGCGATGTGGTGTAGGATTTCTTCGGCGAAGTCGGTTTTTTCTTCGTGGTTCATCATTTCGGTTTTGGGAGATTTTTCGGCAAAGTTCGTTTTTTCTTCTGGGTTCGTTTCGGTTTCGGAGGATTCTTTGGGTATTTTTGAGTTTCCAGGCTCGTCTTTTGATGTGTCGTCTGGGGAGAAATAAATTATTACTTTTGAGATTTGTATTCCTTTTATAGAGGATTTTTTTTTTCAAGAGAAAATGGGTTTTTTTTTTACAGAAATTGAGAAAATTTGAGTCAATATGATAACAGAACAGTGAGAAAAACGGGTCGTGAAATAGTGAGTTTTTTTGTTAGGAACATGGTAAAATTGAAATTGGGCTACCGCTTCAAAAAATGGCCTTCAAAAAATAAAAAACGGCGTATTTGAAATGTTATGAGGAGATAAAATTGGTGGAACAATAAATTATGAATCGTTCCAATTCTGTTACAAATTAAATAATTGAAAAATGACAAAATGTCATCATCAATCTCAAAGCGTTTTTTTCATAAAATACGATCACCGGATCATATGTAAAAAGTACTTTGAAACAGTCTATGTGCACGCACTGCCATTTCACATTTAATTTATCGCATTTCCTCGAGTTTATTATGGAAAAACAGGTATTCCTCACGCGAGGAAGAGACATATGAACATCCTAGTATTTTTTGGAGCATTTTTTGCACTCAAACTTTTTTATTCGATATTCGATTTTATTCAAGTCATTTTTTTCTCCCTGGTAAAGTTACGAACTTCTTCAGCTCCATGGCAATTTGACGCCAATCGTGCTGTTTTCACGCGAAACAAATTCGTTCAGCGAATGAGCTCTGAATAATATTATGCATTCAGATTTGAAGTTAGAAAAGTTCGAAAATTGATTGTCCATTATTATTGCCACAGGAATTACATTAATGACATGAATACTCACCGATCGTCTTGAAGACGCTCATTTTGAGGGATATCTGTGGATATCTGGAATTATGTATCCAGATCAATCGAAATCCTTTGTTTATTTACACAATACAAAGTGCAACAAATAAACGGAGAAATAATAAACATAAACACTTCGCAAATTGTCACCAATTGTCACTTTCACTGAGTTTGTTTTTGTTGCTCTGCAAAAAAACAAAAGGGGTGCGTTCCTAAAGTCGATCAAAAATTTGTTCTCAAGAACTCAATCGATTTTCGGAACGCGCTCCGTGAACTTTTTGTTCGACGCCATATTGAATTGAAATCTTGTTATTGTTTTTTTTTATTCGATTTGACAATTTCGACATATTAATTGTCGTGAACAGTCAATTAATGAACAGTGTCGAAAATACAAAAATATTATTAAGAATGTCGATCAAATGACGTTATTGAATGGTCGCCTAGATTGTAATAAATTGAATTAATATAACTAAGAGCTGAAATGATCGAAAATTCGAGTATAATTTGCAAAATTGAAACATGTTTTTGTGGTGTTTAAATATTGTTTGAGAGAGTTTAAAAATTTGAAAATGGAATCATTAGAAGAATCGTTCCTGAGTGAAAAATCGTGGACGTGGAATTGGCGAGATTTGTGTAACTACCCAAATAATCCTTTGGATGATGAGCCACACAAAGTCGAAATTTGTTATCAACAATTATTTTTACAGGTCGTTATTTTTGGGTGTACTTTGAATAGCAGGATTTATTTTTTGCTATTTTTAAGTCATTTTTGAAGTATAATATGTCTGACAATTAATTTTGTGTCCTTTGCAAGTATTTTAAACTTGATGTAAGTAATGGGATTTCACACTCTGAAATGATTGAATTTGTTGAAAAACTTACATTTGAAAGTTATCAAAGTTTTGATTCAATTTTCAAGTATTTACATCGACGACTTCAAATTTTATAAATTTCTAATTTTTGATTTTCAAATGTTGAAAATAAAAAGTTTTCGTATTATCAAATATCAATTCTGTGGTTGAAGAGCTCAACTTTGTCAGGTATTCCAAATTTCATAATTTAAGAATTTTCGTTTTCTGTATAAGAAATTTTTCAGTCAGAATTTGTAAGCTCCAAAACTTCTCGATTTGAATTTTCAAATACTTGGATTTTTATTCTCACTTTTAAAAATTTCATATCTTGAAATTTTTTATATTATGATTTGCTAGATTTTTAATCTTTTAGTGTAGAAAAATGTTCAGCTTTAAAATTTTACAGTTTTTGATTTTATTTTAAGTGTTTAAACAGAATATTTTTCAATAAAAAAATTCAGAAGTTCAAATTTATAAATTTTCACCAATTTTCAAGAATCCTCAATTTTTAATGTAAAATTTTTCAAATAAAATGTTCACATTTTTTATTATTTGATCAAATTTTCACATTTTAATTTTTATGATTCTTAAATTTGAAATCCCAAATATCTGAATTTAAATCTCCCAATTTTTTGATATCTCAAATTTTCCAACTCTACACTCAAAACTTTCAATTTTCAAATTCTCAAATTTTCACATTTTAATTTTTGATTCTTCAGAACGAAAAAATGTTCTAATTCAAAGGTTCAACACTTCTGAATTTTGCAAAGATATTTCCAACCTTAAAATTGCTGAATTTTAATTAAAAAATATGTAACTAACATCCCAGTCCAAATGTCACATCTTTCGTAATTCAATTAAACGTCCAAGCACTTGAATTTGTATTCTTCCAAAAAAAAAAAAAAAAAATTCAAATAAATAATCATAATACTCCCTTATCAAGATTTCGTGATTCTTAAATTCGGAATTCCAAATATCTGAATTAAAATCTCCCAATTTTTCGATATCTCAAATGTTCAATTCTCACATTTTTTTCTCCCGAGGTACTAAAAACTTCGATCTCAAAATCGAATATTACTTTTCCTCTCGAATATCACTATTCATTCCAAACTATCCAATTTTTCGAAAAATGTTCTCAATTCTCCTTTCCAGATTCCAATTTTGGCCCTCCTCGCCACGACCTCCGCCTACTATTGCGGAAGATGGGCCCAATTTTGGCGCCGCGACCGAAACTCCGTCTGGGCCATAAATTTCCGCATCGCGATCGTCGTATGCCTCGCGCTCATTCCCATAATTCGAGCTTACATCATGTTATCGAATTCCTCCCCCAATTCCGCCATAAATGATCCCCTTCCAATCACTATCCCTCCGAAAGTCGCATTAGTCTACGAGAAAAAGCGCAGCGTTTCCGGAAACGACGCGAATTCCTCTACATTCCAACATTCATCTCCGGAAAATTCGTATTTTTGGAAAAAATCGGAACGCCCGTGGAGGGGCGAGGGAGGGGAGGGGAAAAATGGAACGCGGCGAAATGTGGGTTACCAAAAATTGCGCGCCAGATTAGACAACGAGGCGACTTCCGCCAAGCCAATTGGTTAGTTGAAGAAATTACGTCGCAGTTATGAAATAGAGTTGCTCGTTGCTTGGAGCGTTTTTGTAATTATGAGTGGGGGGAGGGTGAGTAGAAAATTGTGGTTGGATTTTGAATTTTATAAGTTTTAGAGATTGTTTGGAATTTGTATCTACTTAGAAAATACATCAAATTCATACACTGTGTGTTTTCGAGTTTTGAAAACTGATTGAATTGTTCAGTTTACAAATTTGACTAGTTTGAAATTCGCAATCTTCAGATACGAAAAAAATATCGGAAATTGTGTGTTGTAGAGGAAAACTAAGGAAAATGTGCTAATATGTATTTTAAAAATTGCAGATTATTTTTTGGCCGCGACGGAAGCGTTGACATGGTTCGTCCACTTGTGTTTTTTACTGACGATGCGAAAAGGTGGTGGGGCCAGTCCACGTGGTCCTTTATTGGTAAGAGTTTTGTTGTTCATGTTGACCGGCGTTCTTTGCCTTCTGTTGAGGGACCGAATCACTGACGGGCACCAGGAAAACGTGGGGCCGAACTCGTCTTTCGTTTTCAACATCGTCGTCGTTTGCCTCCTGGCGCTGTACATCGTTTCTTTTGTACCCGGGAACAAGTCCACGGAGAGAGCGAGGGGACATTCGAGATTTCGGGAGGTCGGGGGCATTTTTTATTCTTTTTCATGGTTTAGTGTGTGAAGTCTGGAGTATTGAGAGGTTTTGATAAGGAATTTCAAGAAAATTAAATCAGTTATAAGGGGTAATCTGATGATAAATTTCTTTCATTTCACTACACACAATTTTATGAGGCATATTTTTGTGATATTTTTTAGAATCAGATTGTAAAATTTTAAATATTTCAATTTGTACATTTTAAACTGCAAATTTGAATATTCTGTTTTGTTATCTTATGAGATACTCATAGAATAAGAATATCTGAAAATTAGACATTTGCATTCTGTCAATTCGGAAGTACGCAGACAATAAGATTCGTTTTAGCTATTTCTGAATCGAGAAATTGTTATTATTTTTCAGTCAGATTAGAAAATTTTAAATATTTGATTGGGTGCATTTTAAACTGAAAATTCAAATATTCTATTTTGTTATCTTACGAGATACTCAAAAAATACGAATAGTCAAAAATTCGAAATTCCAATTTTGTCGATTCGGAAATAAATAAGATTCGTTGCAGCTATTTCTGGATGGAGAAATTGTTATTATTTTTCAGAATCAGATTATAAAATTGTAAATATTCAAATTTGGTGCATTTTAAACTGCAAATTAAAATATTTTATTTCGTCATCTTACGAGATACTTGAAAAATAAGAATAGTCGAAAATTAGAAATTTAAATTTTGTCAATTCGGAAGTACGCAAACATTAAGATTCGTTCTAGCAATTTCTGAATCGAGAAATTGTTACTTTTTTTCAGAATCAGATTATAAAATTTTAAATATTCGATTTGGTGCATTTTAAACTGCAAATTCAAATATTCTATTTCGCAATCTTACGAGATACTCAAAAAATAAGAATATCCGAACATCCAAAATTAAAATTTCGTCAATTCAGAAGTACGCGAACTATAAAATTCGATTCTCGAAATTTCTGAACCGAGAAATCGAAAAAATTGTCACTGAAAATGTTTCCGAAAGTCCGGAAAGTCAAATTTCCGAAACTCGTAAATCATTTCCGAATCCGAAAATCGTACCAGCAAATTTTCGAAACTGAATAAATTCGGAAATTCGAACACGAAATCTCGAAAACATAAATATCCCAGAATTCGCGATCTCGATGAGTTTAATTTGTCATAAATCCGTCAACAATAAATAAAATCTACAATTAACGCCTTGAAATTCGTAAAAATGACCCAATTATCCCAATACTCAAAATTCCTGCATACAGCACAAAACATGCAGATTACCTTTTTAGCTCAAAGAACTTAAGTCCCACCCACAAAACTCATCAAACGAAACCCCGAAACCTGTCAAAAAAACTTGGAAAATTTTCCGAAAACCGATGTCTCGGAGTAAAAAAAAAAAAAAAATTTCGAAATACGTTTTTATTGGCTCCAATTCATCAATTTGAGTAAAATTTCAAAAACTGTGAATAAAACCTTCGCTGCCAGTGGTAGTTAATTAATACAAGTGCTCATTGAAAAGGAATGTCGCAACACACTCGCGCACCTTGTTTACCAAATTTCTCATTTGCCAATAATGATCTCGCGTTTCTATGCCTTTTTTTCCCTCGCCGATCGGAGGAAAAAAATAGATTTGCTATTCAATGACGGTTTAAAGATTTTTTCTATCTCCGTTGAATTATGATAATAAAAGTCGTTTGTTATGAAAACAGATAGGAGAACGCACGTCTCTGCTGAACAGTCCGGCGACTTCTTATGTGAGGTTCGAGGAGGAGCAGGATCTGGGATACCTGGGGGTGGCCATGGAGGACTCGGGACTTTTTTCGAAACTCTTCTTTTTTTGGACCTCGGGTCTCATGGAGAAGGGCGCCAAGGGCTTGCTGAATCACGCCGACGATCTCTTCGATCTGCCGGAGAGCGTCAGCTGCGCTGTTATCAGCCAAGAGATAGATAAACGGATTCAGGAAATGGTGCGTGTACACTGTTGATAAGGCTGATTCGATGGTCTATTCGAGGACGGAAAATGGGCGACTTTCGGGTTTTTGAAAAAGTTTCGATGGAAATTCGAGGACTTTGATGCTTGGGAAAATATGCGCAATTGTTTTGGAAATTTTGCAACTTGAGAGATTCGAATATCGGAAATTTTGGAGAAATCGAATGAAATGAAGGATTTTTTAATTTTAAAATAATCTTTGAATTTTCGTGTTCAGAAAAAATTAGAACGAAAAATTTTTGTTTCCAATTTTTTGCAATTCCAACATTTAAAAAAATTCGACTTTTTTTCGACTTGAGACAAATTTTTAAAAATGAGATAAAATCAAAATTTTTTTCGAAAACCTTATAAAAATTTACGAGTTCTTATAAAGTTCCTTATAATTTTTCAATTTTCCAAACTTACAAAGTTCTGTATAAAAAATTTGATTCCTTATAAAACTGTCGTAAAGTCACTTCAAAAAGAAGCAAAATTTCATTGTAAAAAATATTCGCACATTCTAAAAGGATTTTAATAAAAATTTCCTAGTTTTATCAAAATTATAATCAGGTTAAAATAACACTAGAGAAACTGTAAAAACTGTAAAAACACCGTAAAAACAGTAAATAATGATCATATAATGATTTACAATGTTATATAAAAACTATCATATTATAATCATTATGTTTTATTGAAAAAAATTTTTTGCAGCCTTTGAGAGAAGAAAGCCGAAGCACAGATTCCGTCACATTTACAACTGCCAGCAAAATTTCCCTCGTTCGACTTTTGCACAAATGTTTTGGCTTGCAGTTTTACTTAGTTGGAATCCTCAAATTCGCCGCGGATTGTTGCTCGTTCGTTGCCCCGATTTTGCTGAGCAGATTTATTGCATTTATCGACAGTAAAGAAAAACCTGGATCGATGACTGAAGGATATATTTATGCAGCGCTCATGTTTATGACTGCTTTTTTCGGTACGAATAATTCCACGATTATTGTTATTTTTAGAAAAATGTCGTAAATTTTTGTTTTTTCGATGTTAGAACTGTATTTAAAATACGAATTACAACATTTTAATTTATTTCAATCTGAATGATCGTATTTCACGTGTTGATTTTGTAACTTTACCCTACTGATTGTAGTTTTTATAAAAACAGGATAAATTTGTATAAAATCAGTGAATTACTTATGAAAATTCGTTTTTTTATAAGGTCGATTTTATAAAAGTTTTATAAAATGTTCGATTTTTATGAAGTGGTTTTATACACACTTTATCGAAAAAATTTTTTTATATAATCTGTCAAAATTTTTATACAATTCATCTGTTTTTTTATAAAAATGATTGAAGCCTCCAAATTTTCTTATGAAACCTTTATTTCCATAAAAACTTCGCGATTTTTATGAAGTTTTATACTTTTATGAAAAAAACTTTCCTGATGTAAGGAACTTCTCTTATAGTAATATTTGATACGTTTTTATTACACAAGGGAATAGAAAATCATGTTCGTAACGTTTTTTAGCAATTCAAAAACGTAAAAACATATGATTTCATAGGATTTAAAAATTCTTTAACTCTAACTGAAAATAAGCATCCAAATTGACATAGATTTGATGGACGAGAAAGTTGACTATCGGATTTCTGATGCAAAGGTCGCAAGTTCAAATCCCGCTGCCTGCAAAAAATTTTTAAATTTCTTTCGAAACGAAATTTGAGCTAGAACCTCATAAACTGATGAAAAATAGTATATAAATTGGCAAAATGATCCAAAAACGGTTAGAAAAAATTTTGCATATTTTTAAAAATATTGAAAAAAAATTTGTACACAAAAAATTTTTTTTATAAAACTTGTATAAAACCGACCTTATGAAATTTGTATAAAAATTGTTTATAAGGTTTTTATAAAAACTAGAATCACTAGGGTATAGACACCATATTTTTGAAAAACATGAAAAATTGAAAAATGTCCATTTTTTCAGGCGCGTTACTGAACACGCAATTCACATTTTGGATGTCTGTCGTGGGTTTAAAAATACGCGCGAGTATCATAACTTTGGTGTACCACAAAACGGTGCACTCCCCAAAATCAAAATTGAATCAATCTTTCACTTTTGGGGAAATCGTGAATTTTATGAGCACTGACACTGACAGAATAGTCAACAGTTGTCCCAGTTTTCATACACTTTGGAGCATTCCACTTCAGGTAAAATTTTCTTCAGTTTCATTCATAACTTGTCTATGAATCTGTCACTTTTAACACGCAAAACGGTTTTAAGAGTTTGAAAAATTTTTGTTTCAGTTAGTCGTGACTTTGTACCTTTTGCACAGTCAAATAGGAATTGCTTTTTTAGCCGGCGTCACGTTCGCAGTGGTTCTCATCCCGATTAACAAAATTATTGCTAACAGAATTGGCAGACTCAGCGAGAAATTGATGGAGTGCAAGGACGAAAGAGTGAGATTGACAGGGGAAACTTTGCGGGGAATAAAAACGATAAAGTTGAACGTTTGGGAAGAACGCTTCATGAAAATGATCCTGAGTTAGTATGATTTTGAGTGGGCAAAATTTTCATTTTCGTAAATGATCGAGTACTATCAACGGAATTTGCATGAAACTTCAAATTTTTCAAATAAGAATGTCGTTTCTTATAAGGTGACCTTATAAAAGGCATTAGTTTTACGGTGTATATAAAATAACCGTATAACATGAAGTTCGTTTATGAGAAAATTTTTTGAAATTCTTGTACGAACTTTCAATTTATTATTATATTTTTATAAGGTCACATCAAGAAATGGAATTCTTATGAATAAAAATTTAAATTAAATTAATAAACATAATCCCTAGAGAAAAAAGGGATGAAACATCTGAAGCATGCCGCGTGTATCGAATGGTAATCGATTATCTATCGAAATCGTGTAATACGCTCACTTCAGTGCGATGGTTCTATTCTAAATCGATAGTAATTGATGGGAATTCATAGGGATCTGTAGGAATTTACAGAAATTAGTGGGAATTGATAAAAATTTATGAAAATCGATGGAAATTCATGGGAATGGATAGAAATCGATAGGAATTGCCAGAAATCCATGTATAAAGTATGAAATACCCATTCATATTTGTAATAGCATGTATAGGAATTATTCTAAAGAATTATAATCATAAAATGTAGGCGCGCGTACCACGGGCGTCATATCTAGTATGTATAATTATTCGTGTTGTTATATTAATATAAATGAATACACACATTTAATAATACAAATATTTACTAATTCAAACGAAAATTGAATGAAAAAATTGAAAATGAAAATAATATTCTGTGATTCGAATCATTCTCGACTTTTAAGCACGAATATTTTAGAAGTGTAATTTTTTTATTTTTATTTTATTTTATTTTATTTTATTTCATTTTTTTTTATAGAGCGCAGAGAAGGCGAAGTGAAGCACCTTCGAGGCAGAAAATATCTCGATGCTATATGCGTCTATTTTTGGGCCACAACGCCGATAATCGTGTCAATTTTGACTTTTTCAACCTACGTTCTGATGGGTAACCAATTAAACGCACAAGTGGTATTCACGAGTATGGCGCTGTTGAACATGTTGATTGGTCCTTTGAACGCTTTTCCATGGGTTTTGAATGGTATTACGGAAGCATGGGTTTCGGTCAAAAGGGTGCAAAGACTTTTGGACGTGAGTAAAATTGAGTCTCGATTGAAACTTCATGGATCATTTTTTTTGGATCTCGTCTTTGTTCGGAAGTCATCAAATTTTTTCGATTCCTTTCAAAATAACGAACAATTTCCAAAATATCTCAAGACAGTGATGAAACTTTCCAAAAATTCGTTAATTTTACTATTTTTGTCCAATTTCTTTCAGCTGCCCGGTTTAGACGCGAACGAATACTACTCAGAAGCCCCGGAAAATGTGGACGTTTCATTTTCCAACGCGATTTTTAGCGTCAATGGCTTGGGCGAAGAAAACGAGCAGGAGGCAGAAAATTTATCTTTACACTCCGATGGAAGGAGACACGTTACTTTTGAAAACAACGGTGTTTTCGTTCTCCACGATCTGAATTTTTCCATCGAAAAAGTAAATTTTCACATGTTTTTAGTGTTATTAAAACACTGAAGTACTAACTCCTTATCGAATGTGAAATTAATATGAGATTGATTTTTTCTCAACTAGGGTCAACTAATTGGGGTAATGGGAAAAATTGGGAGTGGAAAAACGCTTTTCCTGGACGCCATTTTGGGGGAAATCGTCAAGGACCGAGGCAACATTTCTGTGTCAGATTTTTGTAACGGCTTCGGCTTCGTCAGCCAAAATCCATGGGTACAAAGGGGCACGATTCGGGACAATATTTTGTTTGGAAAAGCGTACGATCGTACGAAGTATTAGTAAGTTTCTATTCATTTCGAGTAATTTAGTTTAAGTGAATAGAGTTTGAGTTTAGATGAACTAATATAAGAAACTGAAAACGTTTCTTTATCACTGGGTTGTTGATACAAAGAAAAATTCCATGTTTTTCGATATTTCTAGTCAGTTTTGTTATTAATTGGCAATTAAAATGGTTTTTGCGAGAAAAAAAAATCCACCGAGCCGGGAAACGAACCCAGGACCTCCCAATTCCATGTCAGGTGCTTTAACCCGACATGAATTAACAATAATTTTGATGAATTAATGAATTGATGAATTAATTTAATTTTTTTTCTCGCAAAAAACATTTTAATTGCCAATTAATAACAAAACTGACTGGGATATCGAAAAACATGGATTTTTTCTTAATCTAAGAAACGTTATTTATTATATTATTAAAACTGTTTACAATATTATATTGTTTTAATCATTATATTTTGAAATGATTGTTTATATAAACCGATATGGAAAACGTCATTAAATTTGAACTCATAGTTTAAATTTATCCAAACAAATTTTTTTGCATCTTCTAAGAGAATCATATTTCATAAATATATTTTATTCTATTTTCGGGAACAGTTTATAATATCTTTTTAGTTCGAAATTTGAAAAAATGTTTGAAAATGAGTTTCGAAAAATTTCAGCTCAGTTTTGAAAGCCTGCGCACTTTTGGACGACCTCCGGAATCTTCCGAAAAAAGATTTGACAGGAGTTGGAGAATCCGGGAACACTTTGAGCGGGGGTCAAAAAACGCGAATCGCTCTGGCTCGGGCTGTTTACGCTGACAAAGATATTTATCTACTGGACGATGTTTTTGCCACTCTCGATCAAAGTGTCGCCACTTTCATTTTTCATCAAGTCGTTCTCGGTCTTTTGAAGGTAATTTCGAAAAACAATTCATTGGATTAATTCCAAATCATGTGATTTCCCGTTCTAAACAATTTCGTCGTTTTTAGCAAAAAACCCGAATCGTGTGCACGCACCAAACGCACTTTTTGGTGCACGCGGACGTCGTGGTGAACATGTCGAGTGGAAAAATCGCGAATTCCGGAAATCCGAGCAAAGTTCTCCCGGATTTAGAGGACATTTTGTTGTCCTCGCAACCCTTGAGCTTGAACGTTCCAGCCGTGAATTCGTTTCCGATCGAGGACTCGAAAAGCGATTCCGTGGAATTCGAGGATGGCGCTCGCGATTCCCTGCTGAACGAGGAATTGGCGGAAAAAGGGAATTTGCGATTGGGCGTTTGCGCCGCATATTTGAAGGCCATGGGCCCTTATTTGGTCACGTCCATATTTCTGGCCATCGTTTTGATGCAGGTTTCGAAGAATGTCACGGATTTGTGAGTACTTTGAAAATGAGAAAATTGGGCGACTGGAAATTCGATCTTGATATTCTTGTTTTTTTATTGCATAGATGGATGTCGTATTGGGCAACTCACGCCAATTCTAGCGTCGCTGTTTCCCAAAATGGAGCCAACCAAAATCTCAGTTATTATTTGATGATTTACGGGATTCTCGCGGTTTCAAATTCGTTTTTCACATTCATTCGAGCATTTATTTTTGCCTATGGAGGCCTTCGTTCGGCGATTGTGCTGCACAAACAGTTACTCAAAACTGTTATTAAGGTAATTGTTGTTAAAAATGATGATGAAAAAAAATCAGATATTCTTGAGAACAATAGAAACGTTGATATGAGGTTTATTTCAAATTTTTGTTCGATACTAATTGAATGAGGTGAGAGAATGATGAAAAAAATGTGATTTTTGATGATGGTTGTGAATGATCTTATTTTTGTAGGGCAAAATGTCGTTTTTTAATGTGCAGCCCCTTGGAAGGATTTTGAACAGATTTTCTTCAGACACGTATACGGTGGACGATTCCCTTCCATTTATAGCGAATATTTTGCTTGCGCAGTTGTTCGGACTTTTCGGCACTGTGATTGTTACAATTTATAGTTTGCCTTGGGTTATTTTATTCCTGACTGCGCTCGTGCCGTTTTACAACTCCGTGCAAAATCATTATAGGTGAAAAACCGAAGTATAATTGTTTCTGAAATTACCAAACTTGAAGTTGATCATCGAGTTTTCATTTTCTTTCTTTGGTATCAGTGTAGTTCTTGGAACATTTTTTCAATGATTTTTAATAGAAATGTGATGCTAATATTCATTTTTTAGGTCAACTTCACGCGAACTGAAAAGACTTTCAAGCTCGACTCTCTCGCCTTTGTATACTCATTTTTCCGAGACTCTTCAAGGGTTGAGTTGCATTCGAGCTTTTCGAGTTGTTCCGAGATTCAAGCACGAAAACGACCTTTATTTGGAGGCCAATCAGAAAACACAATTCTCGTCGGTCGCGGCGAGTCAGTGGCTTGCTTTGAGGTGAGATTTTTTTTTTATTCTTTACAAATTTGTCAAATTATTTTGGCAAATAAACTGCAAAAGAAAATAGCAGTTATACAAATCAAATAATTTTCAAAAGTTAGTCCGTGTTTACGAGTTGTTAGTTGTTGAAATGTTCGAATTGTTTAAAATTTACCTTGATCAGTTTTCGTTCAATTTTCGGAAAACAAAAACGTTTTTTGATGTATAAAATTCAAGAAATTTGTTTACTTATTTCAACATTCACCGGAATATGTTTTTTTAGGGATCCAATTTTTGTATTTAATAATTTGTTATGATGTTAATCTAAGTGATCAGCGCTCCAGAACTCTTATTAGAATGAGGACACATAAATAAATACGCTAAAAATAGTTCGAACCACAAAATTTTTTCTTGCTGATTTTTGAATTATAAATGAATTACGTTTCTCGGAAATGGGATGAAAACTGACGTAGGTTCATTTTGATCAGTGCAGAGATTCGAATAAATAATTATAACTCGCAAACGCGAGTTTTCAAAATACTTCGAGAAATCGGGTTTTGTGGTCATATGTTATTGTTTTTTAATTTTGTTCAATTTTTCAAAACTGAGTCATTTTTGCTCTAGTTGTGAATTTAATTTTATCCGATACTCGAAAAAATTTTTTCGAAAATGTACAGCAGTGAAACAAAATCCTTTTTCTAGGTTGCAGCTCATGGGCGCGACGCTTCTAGGTGCCGTTTGCGTCGCCGGCGTTGTTCAGTACCATTACGAAAAATCCGACACGGGATTAATTGGCCTCGCGATCACCTACGTTCTTTCCGTTTCTGGGCTTCTGTCGGGCGTTGTGAACGCTTTCACGGAAACCGAACGGGAAATGATCGCGGTGGAAAGGATCAAACAGTACTTGGAAAATGTCCCCGTAGAAGGCGCCGACGCGGTCGAGGAAAGTCCGCCTTATGCCTGGCCGAGTCAAGGAGTCGTCGCTTTTAAGGACGTGACTCTGAGATACCGGTAGGTTTCGTGACAAATGGTATATTTTGCGACTAGTGGGAGAAAGAGGAAATCCCTCGAGCGTGGAGATTGCCTCACGAGCGTAGCGAGTGTGGCAACACGCGAGTGGAATCTCCTCTTTCGACCAATAGTCGCACACAATATTTTATT
>JAPYZK010000695.1:0-27822 GCA_030522785.1 Platygaster equestris
AAACTCAAAATTTCGTTGTCTCCAAAATTCGAGTACTTTCAAAATAGTCAATTCCAAACTTCGAAATTTCCAAAATCTCCAGCACTTGAATTATTGCAAATTTTCCAAACTTCAGTCATTTAAGAACTTCATGAGTCTATAAAACTGCAAATTCCAAACTCTCGAGGAGAAATTTTTCTTTTTCGTATTATTCATGTTTCTAACACTTTCAAATGCTCAATATCCGTTAACTTTCAAAAAATCATCGAAAATTTCTAAAAAAAAAATCAGTGAAATCATACTCAAAAGTCTCCAAAAACTTACGAAGAATTTTCCAAAAATGCTCAAAAACAGAAAAAATTCCAGATTATCCTTGAAAATGCACCATGTAGAATTCTCGAAAGTCTCCAACTTCTCAAAATTCTCTGCAAATTTCGAAAATTCTGAAAATGACCCAAAAACTGACTCAACTAACATGAATCTATAACAAACATTTCAAAATTTCAAAGTAAGTTTCAACCCCCCCCCCCCCCCCCACAACCCCCCACTCCCCCCCCAACTTTCAAATAACTCTTACCGGACACGAAGACAAGATTATCCAAGCCACAAACGGCCACAGATGTTTCATCTTGGCTGAAAAAGCACGAAAATATTTTCATGAATACTGTGACAAAAATGCAACTAATGGTAATGATAATGGTTTTTTCGAAATAAAAAAACAACGAAATCAATGTAACGACCGTTCGACTGCACTTTCGTTTTCTCGTTCGTAACGAGGTTTCAAGCTGAGAGCGAACGCGAAATTATCACTCACGATAAATAATTGCTAACATTGTAGGCTTTTGTTTTTATTTATTGTACGTCTTTATTTACACAAGCGAGATCGGCGTTGCGAGATGATTTGCCTCATCGATAAAGTCCGCGTCGGACGCGCGCCATGCTTTATTTATGCGTTAATTACATTTAAATTAATTCGCCGGCTAACGAGTAACATCTAGATTACGCAGGCTAAAAACGCGTATGGAATAATAAATGTCCCATTCGTTTTTATGATCGCGCGTTTCATCGATGAATTCATTTCGGGACGTTTTCAGCAAGTTCCACTTATACCTACCTGGGATTTCTTCGTTTCTTTGGGTTCTAAGATGATTTGTTCCATTTTGTAATTATTTGGTGTGTAATTACTTTAGTTGGATGAACTGGATCTGGAACAATGACAGATTTTTTTCATTTGATGTTAATCATCAAGGATTTTGATGATTTTTTGAATGCAACGATTGAACCTTGTATAGTCGATTCGGCCTGTCTGTTACTATATCCACTAAGATCCACTTGAAAATACTCCAGATACACCAAGATCCACTCTAGATCACCAGGATCCATTTAAAAATACTCTAGAGCCAACTCGATCCACTCTAGATCTATCAAGATCTGCTTAAAAATTTTTTTGATCCATTAGATCCACCAAGATCCACTTAAAAATATTCTAGATCCACTATACTACAGTACGATAACTTAATTTTTTATTGCAGAAAACAACTATGAAATTAAAGAAATTCGTTAAAATAGTGGCATTTTTTATTATGAATATACACAATAAATTTACATTGAATATGCATAAAAACTGATTGCGCACATGAAATATTTAATGTATGAATATTTTTTGAAATTTATTTCATTCGAAAAGATAATTATCTTTTTTTCATTCTAATCATAATGAACGATTACTTAATATTCTACGTATTTAATAGGAAATGAGCAGTTTGACGCACTTCGATATCGCGTGATTAAAATTATGAAAGTTTCGTCAGTACTAATTGAAAATTACTTGAGACTTCTTCAAATTATTACTTCTGAATGCATTTTACGAATTCCACTGCACATGAAAACTTTAATTCCACCACTTTTATGGACTATGAATTACTGTGATAGAATTTATTTCATTTTAATGGCGGAATTGATAACAATTTCATAATATCTCGAAAAATGCGACTATTTTGTTAGTGAAATCAGCTAGTCCCCCCCCCCCCCCCCCCCTGACACTTTCCCGACTTACTTCGTTCCCTTATTCCATTTTACGGTTGCTTCCACAAGAAAATTAAAAAAGAGTGGACAAGTGCGTACTTTTTCCACTGTTGGCATTTTTCAAACGCACTTTGCCGTTGAAAAATAGTCTACTTCTCAACTAGTGCAATAATAATTTTCCCCCGAATGTAAATAATTGGAAAACTTACATTCGATAGTAACATTATCATGAACATAATTTTTCAGAAAAAGGGTTTTCCGGGGAAATATAATGTCATAAAATCAGTCCTCACTATTTGGAATCGTGCAATCTCGACTTATTCTAGCTGAGATAGTTAAAATTTCGCCGTCAAAAATCCGTTCAAACAAACTTTCCACGCAAGATTCTCAGTCCACTGAGGCATAAAGAAGCTAAAATGAACTGTACACAATACCTTTATCTCGCAGCATCTGCTCTATGCATATTATCCTTCTTTTTTAATACAAAACCACCCATAAGTTCTCCACAAAAAACACCATAAAAAATGTTCCACTCCCAATTTCCTGAGCTCTCGCTTATCTGAGGTCTAATTGATTTCACAGCGTTCTTGGCGAGCTATTAATTGGGAAGTAAACGCTCAAGTTTCCCGAGAGCTGCCCTTTTTAATAGCTGCAGCGCGGTGTGCACGCTCGATATAACGGATTCGTCATTTTTGTTGCCGCAAGAATGACGCAACCCATTTGTTTCCGCTTTTTCTCCGGCGAGAAGCGGCGGGAGTAATTGATTCTACGGGTGTTGAGGAATACGCGGCTGAAGAATGACGCTCGTTTTCCGTCTACGAATAAACGCGTTGGAAAAAGAAAGAGCGATGATGAATGATCGTCATCAGCCCCGTGGGCAGAACAAAATTTTGAGAACTGCCCTCGGCCGCGGATGTGTAGTTATTCATTCCGAGCTCGGGATCGCAAAAATAAATTTTTCGCCTTTTGGATTTTTTGCTTTTTACTGTTCTAACCGGGAGGTGATTTATCATATTTTCGCATGGGAGGGGTTAATTGATTGGGTGGATGGGCATATGGTAATGTGAGCGAGTTCGCTGGGGTTTTTAATGATGTGCGGGATTTTGGGAACGGATTATTTAGAGTTTTGTATTTTTTAACGTTTAGTTTTGGCGTTCTTCATTTTGTAGATGTGTTTACGAAGTATATTCCAAAATACGGGATTTTTGGGCAAGGGCGGATACAGGTTTTTATTGGGAGGGGGCGGTCGAAAATTTTTTATCAACAACGATAATAATTTTAGGTATTCTTTGAATATTCTAAAATTTCCTAAATTCGACCATTATTTAGGAACATTCTAAAAATTTCGAAAATTACACAATTTTCATGAAATTAAGGATAATTATTATAATTTGAAGAACAGTTGCAATTTTTTCGATATTTGCAGTTTTTAAACGTTAATAGTTTGAAAAATTTTGGAAGTTTTTCAAATTTTCAATATTTTCAAATTCTAAAAACTATAAGAATTCTGTAAAAATTCTGACCAATTCGAAGATTTAAAAATGTTTGCAAAATTCTGAGTATTCTGCGGAAAAATAATAATTTTTAAAATTTCCAAAATTACAAAAATTTTGGAAATTTAAAGAATGTTAAAATGTTTGATGATTTTGAGAATTCTGCTTATTTTCAACATTTTTGTTGATTTCGAGAGAAATTCCAAAAACTTTGTCCATTTTCAAAATTTTTGTTAATTTCGAAAGTTTTGAAAATTTCATAATTTTGAGAAATTTCACACTTTTTTTTATAATTCCCAAAAAATCTTATTTCATCACAAATGTTTTGCTCATAAATAATTTTTTCATTCGTTTCCGTATTTATGTACTTGATACGATCTTGAAAAAAAAGGTAAAACGATAATTGCAAACATCATTATGGTAATAATACTAACTATGATCATAGTAACATTAATTTTACACATAGTTTTTTTGAGAAATTGCAAAAAGGTGGAAGTGGGGGGGGGGTGCTATCGCCCCATCGTCCCCCCCCCCCCTTGTATCCACCACTGTTTTTGGGAGTCTAAATCGAAATGTTTGGATGTAACAATGTTCGAGAACTAGAATTTTCAATAACTAATTAAATGTTTTTTTCTGACATGGTGGTGGGTGCGAATCAATCCCACCACTCCCAAAAATTCTCTTAATTTCCCAAAAATTTATAAAAAACATCAGAATTCTTTCGAAATCGTGGAAAAACCATTCAACACTGATCCTCATTCCCAACCATTCCCCAAAAAGCGTAAAAAACCAATTCAAAAAATCGAGTCATCTAAAAACCTGACTCATCATCATTACTCATGATCAAAAAATTTTGAGTCAGTACTCAACCCCCTCCCCCCGCCCCTCCTGTTCCTTAATCAAACTCAATCTTCACCTAATTTAGACTCAATTGCAGCCCAAAGAAAATTCTCTCCAACCCGTACGTGTTCCGGCTGGAAAAAGCCAAGTATACACGTGAGATAGCTAACCAGTGATTCCCGGATTTCTCCAGGTTGAATGGCGGAGGAATTACGCAAATTTTTTGCGGCGCAAAGTATCGTCATTAGCGCGTATTAGCGATCTCTGCGGCACAGTATACATAACTGTACAGTGCGTCGCGGATGTCGGGGTTGACGCGGTAGCCGCGGTATAAGGAAGGGTCACAGGTGCATCGACTCGAGTCCCTGAGTCGAGCTCCATTTTTTCCTCCCCCTTTTTTTTTTCGTTTTTCATCCGAGATGCCCTCGCGATAATGATTAGATTCCTTAATAGCTTCCTGCCATTGACATTTCTCGGCGTGGAAAGGGCTCATTTGTAGGAGGAAGTCGCGATCTAAAAATCGCATCCGCGCGTCATTAACGAGGGCTCACGTCACCGAGTCGAATCAACATTTTTGCGCTCGCCTAGATAACTCGGGAGATGCGTCAATAATTGTTGGGAGCTGGAATCATTTCGAGCTTTCCGCCTCGATTTTTACTCGCTGTGGAAATTGGATTCGGAGATAAACTTGGAGGTTGAGGAACAGTGGGACGGTTGTTCGCGAGTGCGGAAAGGGGAGAGTATTTTTTTAAATTGGTGTAGGTTTTGGAAATTCTGGAAGAATTCGGATGAATTTAGGAAAAATCTTTGGAAAATTTAGTAGTGATATTAGGAAAATTTTTCTGAATGAACAACATTTTGGAAATATCAGTCAATTTTTGAGAACTTTTGAGCTGATTTTCGAACATTTTTGAGAACGTTTTGAAATTTTGTGAGATGGAAAAAGATGAGAACTTAGGTACTAATTTAAACTTATGTGGATTGACGATATATTTTTAGAAATCGTAAAAAATACTGAAAAAATGAAGAGTTGTTGAACTTGTAAATGGTTATGTCAAGATTGATGAATTGTTCTAATGATTGGACAATTATTTTTTGAAAGTATCGATGAGTCTAGGGAGTCTCAAAATCTTTCGAAAATTTTTGAATTTCCCAAATATTTGTAAAATATTTTTCGAAAATTCCTCAAATCAATGACGTTTCTCGATGTTTTCAAAAAATATTTATGAGATAATTAAGGAAATTCTTAAAAATTCCGAAATATTTCCAAAGAGACATAATTTTCCGATGTGGAAATCTTGTAGAAATTTTCTAAAAATCCGAATTCGAGCTGTTTTGGAAAAGCTCTATAGATTTAGGAGATAGTGTATTCGAAATTTACAAAATTCAAAACTCATCCACCATCGAAGTAGAAAATTTCAACTTCTCAGAACTTTGAATTCTTAAAATTTGAAATTTGGATCTCAAGTCTACAATTTTCAAATTTTTTGACATTCTCGCATCAAATTCCAATTTCCTGCTTTAAAATTTTCCTTTTTGCACGCTTCCCAATTATAATTTCGAAACTTTCGAACAGTCGCATTGAATAATATGTTTCCAAATTTGAAATTTTCCCAATTTTCTCAAAAAATCGGTAACTCTGAACATCTATTTATAAATCTGTATCTACGATACAATTATAATAGAAACCCAAAATATTTGAATCGCCAACAGCCTTAATGAAGCATAGTTAATATTCTCAAAAAACTGCCAAAGATCCACAAGTTACATGAATTTAAAAAAATTCCACAGTGCTCACATTTACAGTAATGATATCGAATTCTGAACTGTCATTTTGTGATTTCAAACTCATGACATTTCCATGATTTCAAAATACACCTCAAAATATATTCATTCAATGCATTCAACATTTTCTGAATAATCATAAAATGTAAATGACGCTGACTTTGATGCATGTTCTCATAAACGAATATGAAAGGATAATCGCAACATTCATGTAAAATATGTTCATAATGAATCATAATTCATTATTTTTATATACTTTCCGAAATTGACACTCATTCACCATTTACAACGAAAGAAAATGAATTGTCACCTAATTTATCACACTGCAGTCAATAATCATTCACTCTTCATTTATCCTACAATGAAGTATAATTGAGAATATCTCCCCCCAGCATCCATAAATCATGAATTTTTGAACTTTCTCAATTTGTGTAAAATTAAAAAAAAAATCACCAGAATTTCCCTAAATTTTCCCCCCAAGATCCACGCACGATATTCCATTCAACAAACGCTCTTTTCGCCCTGAAGCCAATAAAAAAAAACCCAGCCCATAATTTTCAAGTAAACTCAGCACCTCCCAACCTCTCCAATCACAAGACCGACCGTAAATCCCTGCACATTATACACCTCCTCCATTTTTTTTCATTTTCTCGATTTTTTATCCCTCTCATTTTTTTCCCTGTCAGCAAGGCCGGCGATAAATTTTTGCGCCTCGGTGGAAAACGAGCGTCGACAAACAGGGGATTGAGTTACGACTCGTTACACTTTTCCACGACTTATTACATGCGCGGCCGCGGCTGGAACGTCTCGTTCTAATCAATGGCCTCGCGCAAAATCCGTAATTATAATTATCCCTTCGTTCTCAGAGGAGGAGCACTGTTATAAAAGTCCTCGTAATAATCACAATTCAAGGTCGGGCGTGGGTGAGACCGCACCGGATGCGTGCGTTACAGAAGGACTGACACTCGTGGCACCTTACATCCTCTCTCTTTCCCCTTTTTTTTCTCTTCTATTCCGCCAAGCGCAAATTCCCCGGGAATTCGCGGGAATTAATTACGTCCGTGTTAATTCATCTGGGGGGGGGGGGAGGAATTCCCGTCGCGCGTTATTTTTGCGCAATCCGCGCAAATGATTAGACGTAAACAACGTGGTTTTGCGCATTTTCGTTGAAAAGGGGAGTTTAATTTTCGAGTGGTTTATAATTTCTGATCATTAACGTGAGCGAGTGGATAACGCGGGCTTAGATCATGCGTGGGATTGTTATTGCTTGAGTTTTATTGCTCGAGGTGTCGTCGGCGGAGGCGAGATGGGAGGATGGCGGATTTCGATGGGATTCGAAAGTTGAGGTTTGGAGTCGTTGGAGGAAGTATGGCAATGACTTAATGAAAGTTCGTGAAAAATTTGATGTGAATTGCAAAACGTTGAGAAGGTCGTAGAGAAAGGGAATGGGAATATTCCCGAAATTTAGAGTCAAGTGGAAATTTTTGAGCGAATTTCGAATTTGAATCCGGAAAATTAGGGTTTTTTCAAAATCCAGATATTTCTGGAGATCTCACATTTTTAGAAGAATAGACGAATCGATGGGAAAAATTGAAAAAGGATCAAAAGGCTCGTTTTTCAAAATTTCGGCTTTGAGAGTCACTAAATGTCGGAAAACGAAGAAAAATTCACGAAAACTCACGAATTCTGCTTTACATAATATACGAATGTAGACCAAAAATGGAAATTTCTTAACAATTTTCTGGATTATTCTTGCATTTTTCAAAAATTCCCCAAAAAATGCAGACACGGATCTTCAAGAGAACTGTCTCAAATCCAAAAAAATTGACAATCTCTCGAAATTTGGATAACTCTCATAGAACATCTCGAAAATGATGAAAAAATCCCGTGAGTTAAGTAAGGTCAAGTTGAGTTGAGTTACAGAATGACACACGAACGAAATAATAGTCGATGATTGTTCATGCGTGAGCTTACGAAAAAAGAGAAAAAAACCTGAGGTTTCAGCCTGGGAAAGGATAAAAAGTTGTTCGAATGCAAGCCGATTAGCCGAGAGGATGATTATACGCGGGCGACAGGATTATATAAATAAATAAGTGCGCATCGACGGGTAAATATGGAAAGATTAGATAAACAAGTAGAAAATGATTGAACGACGAGAGGATAATCTGATATGGTGATTAATCGCGCCACTCCGCAAAGTGTCCTTTCCAGAAGGAATAAAAAGGGTAATAAAAGTATTATTAAACGTGGTATTTTGCGACAAATCGGATACTACTTATAGGTTCAAAAATTGATTAGTTTTCTCTTAATTTTGACGGAATACGTGAATATATGAAATATTGAACGAGAATTGTGTCAATTTTTTGGAACGACTTCATTTCTTGTATATTCTGAATTCCCAAATTTGAAAAATTAATCAGTTACAAATCTGTAGACTCCCAAAAAATATTAGCTGCATATTTTAAATATCGGATTATCAAATATCGGAATTTGCTATTGAAAAACTTTTCTACAGAGAATAAATTCTTGATAAGCATTCAGCAATTTTCACATTTTAGAATTTTTTTCATAATTCTAAAATTTTTTAAATTTACGAACCTACAAGATCGAAAAATCGAAATTTCGAAAATTCAATAATTTCGAAAATTTTTTGATCTGCGCACAATCAAAATTCGACAAAAGTGTAAAAATTACATTTCACGTCATTATCTGAATTATGCTGAATTCCAGGTTTCTTAATTCTGAAATGTTTAGTTCAAAAAACATACAATCTGAAAATTCAGGATACATTTTCTCAATTTTATAATTTTCGAATTCGTGTATGAAATCAAATATTATTTTCCTGATATCTTAAATTTTCATTTTCTGAATTATAAAATCACGAATGTTGAAGATTTTGATTTAAATCCGTATTTTCCGATCATCGAATTTTCTTATCGTCATACACGACCTCCAACTACAAAATACCCACAGCCTTTCTCCCCAAAAAATGAATTTTCATGAAGTGCGTTCATTCCGCAACAATTTCTTCGCTTTTTCCTCAAGATCAAGATTAATCTCAGATAAACAAGCGGAAAATGTTGGAAAACGACGCTCGAACATAATCTGATACGCAGATCAAAGTTACTCCGCAAAGTGTCCTTATGAAAGAGAAAAAGGAAAAAAAGCGCGCGTATGAAAAAACGGAATAATTGAAAAAGTTGCGGAATGATCGGGAGAATGCGGGGGACGTGGTCGATAATCCGAGAAGAAGGTAAACGTAACGATTAGCAATCCCGATCCGTTTCCCATCGGGGCTCTTTTTTCCTCCTCGCCCATCCGTCGCCCACGATTGCGATCTTTTAAGGAAGCTTGCTCCCGCGCGCGACAGCCTGCCACTCATTTCGCGCGCCGTGAAAGTGTATACGTATTTACGAACTATCTATGCTAATTGTAAGTGCTCACGGATCTTCGGGAAAATAACGGAGATTTTCCATAGGTTTCGAGTATTTCAAGTTGCATTTGGAAGTTTTCTTTTTTTCGCAATTTTTAATGGATTCTGTGAAAGCTGAGGAGCTTTCGATCGGTTTTGAGTATGTATTTGCGAATACGAAAATATTTTTTTGTAGATTTGAAGAATTTTTTATTGTCTTCCAGAATTTGCCCAAGTATTGACGAATATTTATGGATTTTGATATTTTTATTGTAACTTTACGAAGTTCTCGATAATTTGCTGTTATTTTTGAGCGAACTTTACTAAAATTAAAACATATTATTTTTAATAATTTCTTGACCATCATTTAATATTTTTTCAGGAACTGGAAGTGAAATTTCACAAGATTTTCAAAAATTTCCAAAGTACTTCAAAGTTGAAACGAAGTGCGAAAAATATATAAAAATTCCGAAATATATGAAAATTCTATGCAACTTACGAAAAATGCAAACTCTCTTCTAAAATTTTCCTCGAAAAAAAAAAATATATATATATTAATTAATTAAAGAAAAAACATTTGATTAAACTGTTTCAAAAAATCTCAGCAAACCTAATTAAACGTATGATATCTCAATCAATTCCAAAAAAATAGGAAATATCCCTTCCCACGTTAAAAAGAACGAGATTGAAGAAAGTTGATACTTTTTCGACTTTTTAGAGGTATGTAAATTTCGAAGCTTACGAAAAGTCGAACTTTTATTCCGACGATATAACATTCAAATCTATGAAATTCACCTCCTACACTTTCAATTTCTAAATTCCAAGTTTACCACAAAACATTCACTTCTTCAAATCTCAATTAAAAATACATATATTTCGGAATATCTTCGAAACTTCGAACCCTCCAACCAACAAATTCCAATCACGAGCAATGCATATAAAATTTTAATGAAAGAAATGAAAAACAATCAGAAAACAATTCCAATGTTCGTAACTTTTCTAAACTGCTGATAAAAAACGCGACGAGAGGAAATTTTCAGTTTTCAGTTGCGGTACATAAAAGTTTATGACGTCCGGTCACTAAGGGTGAATCAGTGATATCTTTGAATTGCCTTATAAAATCGTTATTAAAAATGATTATGTCATAACTTTGTAGGTTTCCTACCTCTTAATACGAAATTTCGTAATAAAATGAAATTCCGTCATTAAATGCAACTTCGTAATCGAATATGTATAATTAGTGACGGATCTACAGGAAAAGGTTTTTCAGAACTGGTTAAAGAAAAATACAGCTACTTTGTTGATCAGACTGAAATTTCTAAATACTTGAAAAATTATGAATCTTGTTCCTTTTTAAATTTCGAAAGAAACAAAAGAGTTTTTAAATATTCTGGTCAATGTACAAGTGTTTCCGAAGTTAATGAATTATACGTACACATTTCACTATGTTTCACGAATTTCAGAAAAAAAAAAATCGAAATTTGTGGAGATCGAAATACGAAAACATTCCTCGATTTTGTTGTTCATTCCCATCAATTCGACTCATGTTTGCTGAATTCAAAAATTCGGTCATGTGCAATCGTACAAATTTTTACAAAATATACTCAAATTGCCTCAAAAATTCTCAAATCCCCACAAATCCATGTAAATTCCTCAAACTTTCCTAACCTCTCCCAACAAAAACTAACTAAGCAGCTCCTCCCCAGATTTCCCAACTTTTCCAGTCTCCTCAAAGACCTCTCCCAAGTCACAACGAAACCCGGGAAAATCGCCTCCGCCGCAACTAGACTTTTCGTTTCAACCGGGCGAAAAGTGTTGCCGCGGCAAGCATAAATATTCATGCGCTAATTAAAGATGCAAACGGCGGCTTTCTCTCATTGTTCGGGCGGGGAATAATTTTCGTATTCGTTCGCTCCGTCGGGGTTTCCTCGGGAACGAGCGTTGCTGGCTCTGTACTCGCTCGGACAATCGCCCGGTTGTTCATTTCGCATGCGGTAGCTACGGCTCGTGCTTTTTTATTCCTCCTCATTTTTCTTGTTTCTGCTTTTTTTTTTCGTTTCAGCGCGCGAGGCATAACGGTTTTTTCAGCTCCGAGGGAAGACTCGCGGATGATTCGAGCAAATTGCTAAATCGTCCCGAGGAGCGAGCGCGGCTCTTCCGCGTTATGAATTGCGGGGGCCAGGGGCGTAATTCCGTGCGCGGGCAAACGTAACGAGCGTTTCATTAACCGACGAAATGCGAATCGTAAATTTAATCACCTCACGTCGGAAAGTGCCTCACATCAGTCGAAAGTTCGTTGATTTTTTATTCAATTTGTATTCTCTAAATTTTTTTGAGTGAATTGTTCACTCGATAAGAGTGAGAATACTGAAAATCTAGGCTACCTACGCCTTTATTTCACTAATTTTATAAAATTAGTAACATGCCACTGATTTTTAAGAATTTAATCTTTTAATGAAAAAAAGTGTAACATTTTTTCAAAACTCGTAAAAAATCACGAAATAATAGAAAACTGGAAACATTTTCTAAGACTTCCATAATTTCTATATCCCGAAAACATCTATTAAAAAACTTGAAATAATTACCAAAAAATGCTCACAAATCCCTGAAAAATTGTCTGAAGTATTGAAAAATGCCCCTAGAATCTCTAAAAACCGAAAATTCTCAAAAACTTCGAAAACGCTTCAATCGCACGCATGATAAATGATTTCCCGGGAGCCAGAGGATTGGTTGTTTCCCGCCTTCGGGGGGTGGAATCCCGGAGCCGTAAAGTAGCAACGAGGGTTCAGTAAACTTGCGCGGCGTAACGCACGTACCCACCCAACGTGTATAACGAGCCAGCATATTGTATCGGCTCCCCAGCCCAGATAGGATAGGTGCCCGTACGCCTCCAAGGATCTCGTTACGAAATGCGCCTTGCCAGCAATTAGATACACTCGGTCGGCAGAAGCGCTCAAGGTGCCGAACGCCTACCTACAACCTTTTCGAATTTTAACTCGAGCGCCGCAAAAAATACACGCTATTTTATGCTAAATTTGTCATGGGAAACCACCTAATAATAGCTCTGAACCTTGCGAGTTGTTTTTTTTTTTTTTTTAGTGTTGATTCTAATTATAATGAGATTTTAGGTCGGAATTTGGAACGGTCGGCTTTTGACCTCTAAAAGGTCCTCACCAGGATTTTTTTTAGGTGAAATGGCATTTTTTGAATCGACATTTCATCTTAAAAAAGAAAGTTAATGGAATCTTCAACGGAAACTCAATAGAAATTCAATGATAAACGAATGGAAATTTGAATGGAAAAAATTTTCATTGGCCAAAACACCAATGAGTCAATGGAAAATGAACGGGAACTCAATGAAAACTCAATGGTAATTTTCAATGGAAATTCAATGGTAAGCGAATGGAAATTTGAATGGAAAAAATTTCCATTCGCCAAAAAACCAACGAGTCAATGGAAAATGAACGGGAACTCAATGGAAACTCAATGGTAATTTTAAATGTAAATTCAATGGAACGTTTTCCTACGCGAGCTTTATTTAAAGGACTCTAAAGTTTACTGAATTTAGAGAACTTTTATCGAGACTTTACTATATTTGAAAAATTCATAACAGGAAGTGACTGCATCTTGAGGGATTCAATCGAGAGTTCACTCATGAATCGAGAGTTTAGTGTACTGGAAGGAATAAAATCTAGAGTCAACTGCATTTGAAGAACTTTTTCCTACGTTTCATTGTTCAGTACACTTTCGATTCGGGTCCTTCTCATACATCAAACTCCCTATTTTCATTGCTCTAATCCCACATTGATCGATACCTTAATTATGACGGAAAAATTGGAATTTCGAATTTCTTACACCTCTAATCAAATTTTGAAACATTCCCTAGTCCCGCATAACTCAAAAATTGTGATCCAAGCTTCTCCTCGCGTTCTTGACCCTTTCATGTGACATAAAAATCCAAACACTGATTGTGAGATACTAAAAGCTAGTATACTTTATGGCTTCGAAAGCAGTAAACTCATGGACTTAAATGTGTCACAGGCTGACATTAATTATACTGATGGCACGAATCGTGAATAATTTTTTATGAGTCTCTACAAACAAGAACACTTTAGTTTTTTGAAGTTATTATGGTGACTGCGGGCTTTCCAATTTTTATTTTTTCGGATTCTGATATTTGCACATAGTGCATCTACGGATTTCGAGTGAAAGAGTGGATTATGCAAATTAAGTCAAAATTCTTGTGTATGCATCGAGGTGAAACATATAAATATCTTATTCAACAATGCAATTCAAGGACGTAACCAGAAATTTGGTTCGGAGGGGGCTGAGGTGATTTTTCCTCGAAATTTATTCAAAAAGTTTAAAAAGTAAAGTTTTATCGGGAAATTATGAAAATTTCATGAATTCTCAGAATTTTCAGATCTCTTTCAAATCTCTGAAATTTCCAAAATTTTTGAAATTCTTCAAATTGTCGGAATTCTCTAGACTTTTGGTATTATCGAAATACTCCAAACTTTGGAAATTCGCGAAATTGTTGAGAATCTTGAAATGTTCAAAATTTCCAAATAATTGAAGCTTCTCAAAGTTTCATAAATTCGTAAAATTTTCGAAATTTCAATAATTATCGAAGTATTGTGAATTCTCAGAATGTCCAACACTTTTTCAAATTTCTGGAATCATAAAAATTTTCGAAATTCTGAAAATTTTGAAAATTCTGTAAAGTTTAAAAATTTTAAAATTCCCCTAAACTTTGAAATTCATAAAAATAGTCGAAAATCTTGAAATATAATGAAAATGTTCCAAGTTAACGAAAGTTTCTCAAAATGTTGGAAACTCGTGAAAATTTCAGTGTTCTCGAAACTGCCTTAAATTCTCAAGATTTTCAAAACTTTTTGAAATCTCTGGAATTTCTAAAACTTTGGAACTTTTGAAAAAAAAAATGCTAATAAACTTTCAAAATTCTCAAAATTATTAAAAATCTTTCAATGTTCCAAATAATCAAGTTTATCGAAATGTGAGGAATATGTAAAATTTTCGTAATATCATGAATAATCAAAATATTGTAAATTTCCAGAATTCTTGGAATTTTGACAAATCTCTGAAATTTACGAAAATTTTGAAATTCTTAAAGTTTTCGTAAAGTCGTTATTGCAGCCGCACCCTCAATTCCAATAATTTCCGAAACTCTTAATATACTTCAATTTTCAAAAATTCGCAAAACTGTTGAAAATCTTGAAATGTTAGAAATATCTTAAATTATCAAGTTTCTCTAAATGTTAAGAATTCGTAAAATTTTGGTGATTTCAACAATTATGAAAATATTATGCAGTTTCAGAATTTTCAAAATTTTTTACAACTTCGAAATTTCCAAAATTTTTTAAATTTTGGAATTTTCAAACTTCTAAAAACATCTAAAATTCTCAAAATCCTCCAAACTCTGAAAATTCCCAAAATTATCAAAAATCTTGCAATTCTGAAAATGTTAAAAATTACCAAGTTTTTCTAAAATTTTGACACTTGTGAAAATCAGCATTTTCTAACTATTTTTTTCAAAATATATTTTTTAGCAATGTGCTAGATTTTTAAAATTTTCTGGAATTTCGGGAAGGGCTTCAGCCCCCTCAGCCCCCTCCCTGGCTACGTGCTTGATGCAATTTGAATTTTTTCGAAGTTAAAGTGAAAATTGAAATGTCTACCAATTTCTCAATAAAAATGGCTCTTGAAGGTACGATTCATCTGTCATTCATTTTGTCTGTATTTTTCCCACTTTCCTTTTCCTCTTTTCTCACAACAGAAGATACAAAGAAAGAGCTATGATTTCACAACTTCATGACCACAAGCATAGATCATCTCACGCACGAAGACATCTAAATCAAAACTATTGCGATAGCACGGAATGATAATTGACGCTTCGCCCCGGGACATTCGATTGTTAATTAACGCACCATTCGATAATGCCGAACACGATCGGATGTTGATGCTCACGCGCCTGTAGCAACATCCGGCGTGAATCAGCCGAGAAACGAGCGTCCGAATCTGCCTCGAAGCTTAATGAACTCTTACGAGCAGCGAAACTTCTCTAGTTTATCGTTTTCCACAATTTTATACCGTGCATGTTTTTATTTTACTAATAAAACTTTCGATAAATTTCAGATACTTTTCCGAAGACTTCAAAAATGTTTTGAGTTTCGAGGTTACATAGAACTTTAACTGAAAATAAAAATTTTATTGTTTAAAAATCTTGTCCGAAATTTTGAACATTCAAGAATCATGAATTTCTCAATATTTGGGTAATATCTCAGGAATTTCACGAGCAACAAAATGTTTTCCCAAGTCTGAGAAATGAGGTGACTGCGAGAAAAAATCATTTGGAATTTTCATTACGTCTACAGAATAAGAATATTCAAATTTTTCAATTTCTATGAAATTCTTTTTTGAGTGCCAAAATTTGGTCTAGACTGTATGATTCCTATTCCAAAATTATCTCGATTTTCCCTCTCCAGAGTTATAAAAATTCTATCATATTTCAAGATTTTTTATCAGTTACGTCAACTGTCGACTTTGGAGGTCTCCAGCAAAATTTCGACACGTGAAAAAATAATCGCTGAACTTTATCTGTGATTAATCGCATTTTCATAACCCGGACAGGGATTGCACGATCGGGAGGGGGCGTAGGCGCGGAGTGAAGAAAATTCTTAACCCTGAGCGTCCGATTTGGCGAATGCGTGCCAGATTCGAAACAATGCCCACGCGCGCGCGCACGTTTACATTATTGCGGCTGTACACAATAAAGAGTGACTTTCACTGGCGGCTACGAATTTATCTCGCGCCATTCCCTCGATTCTTTACGAGCCGTGGGCGGCTCGCGGGTTTTGGTTTCTTTAGCCCAAGTCGCGGCAATCGGATACTCGTTACAATGGGAGATGCCCGTAACTTCCTCGTCATTGATTTCCGCGGTTTAAGAACAATTTCAATGTAATGATCTCAAGTTACGTATTCATGAAACTGCTGGATTTCAACATTTTTTGGAAATTCGTGAATATCCCTAGTAATTTCGATTCTTGTAAGGATCAACGAAATTTTTATAAAATATGAAATTTTTTTATAAGAATTTCATTTCTTATCAGGTGGCCTTATAAAATTCTTATAAGTTTAATTGTAAGAATTGTATAAAATTCTTATAAGAATTAATTGTAAGATTCTTATAAGAAAATTTTTTCTTATAAAAACATTTTTGAAAATTCTTATAAAAACAGTTCTTATAAGACAATTTTTGAATATTCTTATAAAAAAATTTCAGTTTCTTATAAGATTACCTCATAAAAATCGTAAAACTTATAAAAATTTCATAAGGTCGTCTTATAAAAAATGGAATCCTTATAAGAAAATTTAGGATCTTATAAGAATTTTGTTCATTTTTATAATAATCTAAATGACTAGGGATTCTAGATATCTGACTTATTTTACTATGAATCAATGAAAAATTTACGAAAATTACCTGAAATCAAGGGAAGTTTTTGTAGTTATCTGAACGTTTTTGAGGATTTAGACAATTCTGTCAGATTTCGGGAGTTACTAGAAATCTGTCATAAAAATTTCAACTTCGAACATCCAACTTCAAAAAACGAAGAACCAGAAATTTTTCATTCTCAAAGTCATACACGCCCACTTGACGCACTGTACAATTCTATAAAAAACAGGCAAAGTATAAAATTCTGTAAAAATATCCCCGCGAAGCAATATTTTTGAGAATATCAACAGCCATGGCTGAGCCGCGGCAGCTGACGCGTTTCATGGCGAAAATGACTGTTATTAGGGTTCTGGAGGAGGTCTAGTTTCGAGGCAAAAGTGGCCGTTGAGGCGAATCTTATGGCGCTCTCATTTCTTATGCGGAAGCCGTGTGTGCATATGTACCATGCCAACGACGCCAAGGTCATGGGAACATTTTTTCCCTTTGCCCCATTATTACCTCGTTATGTAATGTACGCCTCGAATACGGGCACTCGGGAAAAATGTCTCTATTTACTCGCGGGCACCTGTCGGTTCTAGGTCTTCCATTGCGAGGCAAAACATTGAAAAACGGAGAAAGTACGCATTTTTATCGTGGCGAAGGAAATTGTCATTCATTTTTCGATTTTCCCCATAAAAGCTGCATTTCTTGATGAATTAGGATTAATTTTACGAAAATCTAGAGTGGAATATTTCAAATTTTGAACTTGCTTAGAACAATCTTGAAAAAACTAAATTAAAAATATTAAAATGTTCCGTTTTAAGTTTGTAAAATTAATTTCCTGTGTTTAATTATAAAGTTTTTTTAATCTTACAAATTCGTTGAAATTATCAAAAACTTTAAAATTGAAAAACTCTTGAAAATACCAAAATTTCGGAAACTTCCAAAACTTTTACAACTTCTCATAATTCTGATAAATCTGAAGAAACTTCAAAATTCGGGAACTTACAAAACTTCCAAAGCTTCGAAAGTTCTAAAACTTCAAAAATTACAAAACTTCGAAACTTTGAAAGATTTCAAATACAATTCGAAGATCTTCCAAATTTTCTGTAAATTACGAAAATTCACAAAAATCTCGTCAACTTCCAAAGAAGACAAACCTTCCAAAATTTCAGGAATCTGTACAAGTATCGTAAATATAAAATTAGAAAATATTTTTGGATTTCAGAGATTCCACACTAGATTTTCTGAATATTCATGTTCAATGTAATTAAAATTGATATAGAGTTGATTGATATAGATACGTACACAAAAAGTGACAAAGGAAACAAAAAAAATTTTTCAATGAAATGATCGATGGCGACTGAAATTATCAACAAAATCAGTCAACATACCAAAAAAATGGAAAACATTTACAAAAAAACGCGAACCAAAGTGTTACAACATGGAAAAAAAGGTTATCGAGATGATTGAAAATATCGAAAAACGCCTGCGTTCAATTTTTTCAATGGAGCACCCAAAATATGTGCCTTCATATGACAGAACCAGGCTAAGGACATACAAATCTACTCGACTTTTTTTCGATCTATATTGGTGACATTCTGAATTAATCTATCTTGGTTCCAAGTAGAAGGGAAAGTCATTGTACAAACACAATAATTCGGTATAAAGATTAATCGATTCAGTAAACGATCTCCCTCAGGTGCAATCGTAGAAGTGGCTTTTGATTGGGAACCGGGTTTCGTCACTTGAAAAAAATTGAACAAAGGAAAACTCGGAAGAACATGTTACGAAATGTGAGGAAATAATGAAGTCGAGGGAAAATATGATGGAGCATCGAGTGGTAAAGAGAAAAATGGAAGAAAAATTTGTACGTAGTTAAAGTTTTCATGAAGAAATCCTGCGAAAATTGAAAAATAAACCCTGAGCTGTTTTATGGAACAAGTGGTAAGATTTTTCCGAAATGATTGCACTCATAAAACTTCCAAAATCATGTAGAGAATTCTCGTAGTCATCACAAAATAGTAAATTATGTAACAAGTGCGCAAAATAGGTTATTCCGTGAGTGTAAAGTACACTCACAGGCTAATCTATATTGCGCAATTGTTGCGTACAGTGCTTTTTTGCAAATGTACAAAGATAGCGCTTTTGAGTGCACAAAAAATTGAGATAGAAATTTTCAACAATTTTTAAAAAATCACAAATTTTCTAAAAGTTTGAAAATTTTCGAAATATTAGAAAATTTCAAAGATTTTAAAAATTTTTAGAAATTTCGATAATTTCAAAATTTTTGGTCATTTTAAAATTTGAAACATTTTTTTAAATTTTGGAAATTTTCGGAAATTTTTTCAATTTTTGGAAATATTGAGAATTCTGGAAATTTTCGGAAATTTTAGAAATTTTTATGAATTTTGAGAATTTTGAAAATTTTCGGTAATTTTGAGGAATTTTAGAAATTTTTGTAAATTTTGAGAATTTTGGAAATTTCGGAAATTTTCGGAAATGTTGACAGTTTTGGAAATTTGGAAAAATTTGTGGAGTTCATAAAAATTTCTTAAAATGCCGAAATTTCCACACGGTTTGAAAATTTTCCAAAACTGGTGCAGAAATATTTCCAAACAGTGCGCAAAATAGCGTTTTGCGCACACTTATTCCGCACTTCTATACTATACCAATGAAAAATGCCATTTCGCGCCCACATTTCGTGCATGAAAAAGGGACATTTTTGTGCATGTGTAAGAAAAAAAAATTTTTCCGGGATGCAAGGATGATCAGGGAAAACGTACTCATGATAGCATGCTCGCGGCGAAAGTGTAGAAAGGGACGTGGCCGCGGAGATTTCGATGACGCCGCGGCGAAAAGTGGGACGCGTCTGAGCTCGCTCAGACTCGCCCTACTCCAATTGCTCGCGTGCGAAAATGAGGCTGATATTCTCGTTTGCAATGACGGTGTGACGCAACCGACGCGTCACGCGTGAGGAGCCGCAATTACCGAAAAGCGGCCGGGGGAAAGAAGACGCACTCAAGGAAGTCCATTTCACGGGCTTCCTCCCCGCAACTTGCGTCACTCTCGTTGAATTTTAATCAAGTTCGCGTGCTACATCGACGTTGCCTAGAACAACGCCACGAAATTCAATTTCGACTTCTTACTTTGTTCCTTTGTTTTCCAGGGCCTATAGTTTTCCTGTTTAATTAACCGAGTGAAATTAATTAGCCGGAGCTATTACGGGGGTAATTGGTAAAGACGGTGTATTTTTTGTCGGGTGAGCACTTTTTTTGGTTTTGGAAACTGTAGAAAATTTTCTTCGAAATTTTTGGAGATTTTTGAGAGTTCGAGAAATTTTTGAAGTTTCTGAATAATTAGAAATATTATATGAGTGTCTCTGAAGAATCTTGAACATTTTCGAGAGTTGGAAATACGTTTTTTGGAAATGGTTTTAGAAAATCCTGAAGGGATTTGATTTTTTATAATTTTTGGAATAGAATCAGTGATAATTTTCGAAGATTCCAATACTTATCTAAAATTCGATGTAATTTCCATAAATAGACGCCTAAACTTTAGACAACATTTTTGGAAATTTTATGAATGAAGGAGTTCTTTCAATGTTCGATTATTTACAGGAAATCTGTTTAAAGTCAGTAGTAGTTGAAATATTCCGGTATTATTCTAATTTGGACCCAATTCCCAACGGTACAAATTGATACAATGATACACTTCTATCCCAAAAAAACATCACGTTTTCGATCTCCATCACAAAACGACCATTCAGACCATATGTAGTTCTATTTTTCCCACTAGCAATTTTTCATGACCCAGGCACGTTCCGTAATAAGGTCATCACCCTTTTCACATGGTACTGGAAAATCTCTAAATTGATTTGGAATAGAAGGTGTTTGAACAATTTTCACGAGTGACCAGCCCTTAGATCAACAGCCCTAAGAAAACCCCGCAACACCTGCCCCTTGAGGAAATCGCCGCGTCACGATTCGGAAATTGAAAATATAATAATACGAATGAGGAAGAACCAACCAAACGAAAAGGACATCCACTTGACTTCCTTGATGACTACTCGAAAAGTTTGGAATTCTCCAATTATCCGCAGTTATCGACCATTTGGAATCAATGACTTCCAAAAACCAGAACTATGCAGAAACTACGAAACTATACTTAAAATTTTACTATGGCAATAATTAACACATCCAATAAAATTGAACATGCAATTTTATAAATTTTCATCATCGAAAAAATAATCAAATTTTTCATCTGTTTCCGATGAAATCAGAATAATTTTGATCTGATAACAAAATAAAAAGTATTTGAAAATATCGTATTTCAGAAACTTTTATATAGTCACGACATTATTATTTTCAAGTCCTTGTCGGTTTTCCATCCTTTGATGAAAAACTGTGCGTCAACTACGACTTTTACGTGGGAAACGATGCGACAGATCTATGGGCGTTTAACGAGATGCACTTTGTCAATCAAAGCCGTTCATCGCGATTTGTTTGACCCATTAATACCGAGGCTGCTGTTCTGGGCCGATGATGTTATCCAGAATGCATTCGATTACGTGCAGTAATTACATAAACGCGCTCGCGTATGAATTCCCACGCAATTCGTGTACTGTCATAGGACGCAAATACACCGACTCGATCTAAGCGATTCGGCGATTTTACGGCTTTCCGGTGTAAACGGATACAACGGCGTCCATTAATCTTCGTTTTGAAAAAAACGTATGATTTGCAGCCTTGGAAGTCGGTTCATCAATTGGATGATGGAAATTGAAAGGTAAGGCGAGTGTTTTATGTGGTGACCCGACTATTCGATGTGCACGTTTTTTGCGAAATTTTCTTCGGTCGCCGTTTTAGGTGCGGTGAATTTTAATTACACAACCTGGATGTGTATGGTGGATTCACTGGTCTTTTATGGCGTGACGGATGTTTTTAAGCTTGGTTTTTTCGATTCACGAAAGTTATAATTTTTGAATTTGTGTATTGGTCATTATTTTTTTGTTTGGAAACGTCTTTATGAACTTTTGCAGAATTTTGTTCATTTTTTAGGGTGGATGAACTATTATTGCGAACGGATTAAGATGATTTTTATAAATCTCACAAGTAGCTCTAAAAATTTGAAAGTATCATTTTTGTTGTTTTTGCGTTTTTTTTTCTTTTTTGAGAAAAATTCTGAGGATTTTTTTCGACTTACGAGATGAGTGTCATTTTTTTGGATACTTATCGATACTACACGGAATTTATCAATGTTTCCGAAAGTTTAAATGATTTTTTGTGTATTTTCCCGTGATATTTCGATGGAATTTGAGATTTTTTGCATCCTTGACTCTTTTGAAAAATCCAGAAATATTTTAATTTAAGAATTCTTGAATTTAACGTTTTATTCTAATTTTTTACATTTTTCAAATCTCAAAAGTTATCAATTTTTGGATTTAGCTATTTTTATGTTAGAATTTCTCAAATTAAATTTCAGATTTGTTCAAATCAACACCTCCCCCCCAACCATATATACTTTTTGGCTTTAAGTGCTTGAAGCCAAAGCTTGACACTTGAAGCCACTTCCAGTATAAATTTTCTAGTGTATTCATAAATTTCTAACAAACTTCTTTAGATTTCGAAGATTTTACATGATGTAAATCTACATTTTACAAATTTTGAGTACACCCACGAAATGTTCAACAACTTTCAAAATGCATGAAAATTCCGAAGAATCCATGAAAATAATTCCAAAAACGACTGAAAATTTTGCAAAATCTCACAACTTCCATTCTCATTCAGAAAATGTTAATTCAGAAATGTCTGCCCATTCTTGAAAATTCCTAAATTCTCACGCTATTTTCAAACTCCCCATACTCAGCTTAAAATAGCTCATAATAAACAACCAAATAATCCACACACAAAAAAAGAAACAGAGTCCAAGCCGAGCCTCGCAATAAAACGCATCACACGACATCGCTACCGGCGGCAAATCTTCTCAGCCGCGACATTAAACACCGGCATTTATCGTACGCGTGATTTACGCTCGGGGCTCGAGATAATGAGCATTTTTCATTAGATTAATATTGTAATGACCCTTTATTACGTCGCTCGACGGCGGCTGCGTGCCCCTCGCATGGGTCGAGACGCGCGGGGCCCAATTTCCTTATCGCCCTTAACATCCGATACGTCCCGATACAGCGTGCATTAGTCAATGTCAAAACGCGATTACGCGCACGCAAGAGGAGATTCCAGGCGGCGCGGTTTATATAGCGCCGCGATTATTCCGTTATTCGAAAATGTACACACGGAGCCAAATATGGCGAGACGTTACTGATATTCCCGCGTATAGTACCCAGCTACGGACGAGTAGTACTGCACGTGAGACGTTCACGTACACGCGGGGAGATTGGGATTGTATGAGCGAGCGAGGCCAGAGCTGCTATTGCTGCAAGCGTTGAACTCTCTCGCCGCTTAAGGTGGAGGATCGCGAGATCGCGGCGTCACCTACGCCCTAACTGTTACTGGGACCAAAGTGGATAACGATATTGCGGTTTTCAGTCACCTTAGGACTGGAAAGTGTGTTTATCCTACAAAGTGGGAGAAGTGCGTTATTTTTCCAGTGTTTCAGGCGTTTTTTGAACGCACTTTTATTGTAAATGAAAAATATATTTTCAAAATGCTCCGAGTTCCCTCGAATTTTTATAATTTTCTTGATAATCTTCGAAAAATTATCTTTTGTCTAAAATTTTCTGAAATATACTTCCTTTAATATGTTGAAATTGCAAAACGCGAAACGAATCATTTGTCCAGTTGTAATAATTTTCCCTAAATTTACGTATTTAAAAAAAGATAGCCGAAAATCTTTGAAAAAAACTTTCGTAACTCAATAAACAAATTCTACTTCAAAATTTTGGCGAGAGGGAAAAAAATGGAAGAAATAATCTCACGAGGTTTCCAGTATAAAATTTCGATTATAGATGTACTGATTATAAATTCGGAATCATTTTTGGATGTCATTTGTGGGAAAGGAACTTTCACCAAAAAAAAAAAAAAACTAGGCCCCAGACTCGGTTTTCAGAAAGAGGCCATCCCTTATCAATAATAATTCGGACACGCTCGTGTTCCGCGATTTTCCATTTTTCCTCACATTCCTCGACCATTTCACTCCGCACCAATTCCCCGCGCGCGCTCTGATTCTGGCGCACGAAAGTTTATGCAGATGCGGAGACGTAGTTGCGCAACAACTTTCCTTGAGCTGATAGATATTCTAATGCACCGCGTAATACGTGAAATATTAAAAGAGAAATTGCTCAAAACCCAAAAAAATGATGAATAAGTTCGAACTTTAACGAGAAATTTCTATAGATTCCAATCAAACTTTCAATGTAGAAAATTTGGATCTTCGAAGCTTCAAAACTCAAAAAATTCTAAAATTCAATAACTCTCAAGCTTAAAATTTCTTCGAAATTCCAAAACTCTTTTTCAACATTCCAAAACTTATAAAACCTCCAAAATTTTCGGAACTACCAAAACTGTAGAACTTCATAATTCTTCAAAATTCCAGCATTTAAAAAATTTCCAAAGCTTTGAAAGTTCTAAAACTCTAAAATTTCAAAACTTCACAATGCTTGGAAACTTTAAAACTTATCCAAATTCGTCCAAACTCTAAAATCCCAAAATTTCCAAAACTTCGGAACTCACAGGCTATGAAACTGTAAAACGTTCGAAATTTCCAAAACTTTGAAAAAGTCAAAACGTACAACTTCTGCACTGCAAAATTATTTCAACTTCGGAATTCGTTGCAATTCTTATCAATTCGTCCACTTCCGTTGTTTTTTTCCATAATTAACGAATGAAAATCTCGTTGAAAAATGAGCTCGCACTAATTACACGCCGATCGAACATTCTGCGGAACGAATGAGGTGTAAAGTTGCGTAACAAACGGAACAGTGTAACAGGCATTGTGTTGCAAAACGTCGTGTTGCGAGTGTAACGCGCGAGCCCGATAAAGGGTGCCGCGCATGTAAGCGCGTAATGCAAGTACGCGCTCGGGAAAAAGGGCGTTTGATAACTCGTCGGCTCCGCAAATAAAATATTCGCGAAACGGCAATTGCACGGTCACGCTCCGCCGGGTAATTGCTCTCGTTTGCGTTCCCGCCGATTTTCACCGTCAACGCGGCAATTAAAAAGCACTTTGGCTCTCGCCGCGCGCGCCTTTGTACTCGAGAGACCGAAATTTATCGTGATTTGTTGATGGTGCGGCGGAACGGGATTGGGACCCGCAATTTAGAGGTGATTTGTGTAATTGACAGAGCTGAATTTGAGAAAATTGATCGAAAATGTGCCATTTTTTGGCTTTAATTTGATACCCTAGTGACTAGTTTTTATAAAAACCTTATAAAAAAATTTTATAAAAATTTTTATAAGGTCGGTTTTATAAAAGTTTTATGGAATTTGCATTTTTTATGAAGTGGTTTTATAAAAGTTTTATGAAAAAAAATTTTTTTGTACGAATTTTTTTTAAACATTTTTAAAAATGTGCAAACATTTTTATAACCTTTTTTGGATCATTTTGCTAATGTACATACCATTTTTCATCAGTTCATAAGGTTCTAGCTCAAATTTGGCTTCGAAAGAGATTTTAAAATTTTTTGGAGGCAGCGGGATTTGAACTTGAGATCTTTGTGTCAGAAATCCGATAGTCAACTTTCTTGTCCATCAAATATATGTCAATTAGGATGCTTATTTTCAACCTGAGTTGAAGAATTTTCAAATCCTCTGAAATTATATGTTTTCACGTTTCGTAATTGCTGAAAAACGTTACGAACATGATTTCCTATTCCTTTGTGGAATTAAAAACGTATCAAATATTACTATAAGAGAAATTTCTTATACAAGTTTTTTTTACAAAAATATTAAACTTTTTATAAAAATCGCAAAGTTTTTATAAAAATAAAGGTTTTATAAGAAAATTTGAAGGCTTTCAATTGTTTATATAAAAAAACAGATGAATCATATGAAAATTTTGACAGATTGTATAAAAAAATTGTTTTTTATCAAGTTTCTATAAAACCACTTTATAAAAATCGAAAATGTTAAACATCTATAAAATCGACCATATAAAAAAACGAATTTTTATAAATAATACACGCACTATATAAAAATATTGCCTGTTTTTATAAAAACTACAATCACTAGGGCAGTGGACTTTAATATATTCAATTCCGTAGGACAAGGGAAGTTTTTGGAAGAAATTCAATAATTAAAATATCTTCAAAAAAACCGAAAGTGGATAACCCGAAATCAGTAGAAAATTACTGGTCAAAAAATTATTTTCTGAAAAAATGGTTCATAATAATTAAAAATCATCAAAATCACCAGAAAAAAATGATTAAAAAATCCTCAAACCACCAAAATCTGCTCCAACTCCCGCGATTTCCACGTCAGTAACAATCGGCTAGAAATCAGGTCGCGTGCAAATTCGCGTGAATTCTTGGTGGCATTTTAAATCGTAATTCATCGGCACTTTCTTCTCGCTCTCTTCACGCGCTCGTTTTCGCTCTCTCGCGCGGCAGGCCGGAATAAATTGAGAGAACAGAGTGAAAATGGCGATCCTGAAAATTCCGATCCCTCTTTTCCTCCACCGGAAATATTTACGAGGAAAACTATTCAAGCTACACTAATTTAGGAAATGTACTAGAAACATTCAGTATTCTTACAAGCAATTAGTAAAAGACTTACAAATTAGACTCATATCACGTGTAAAAATTGTTGGACCGTATTTCCAGTCATGCAATTTGTTTCCGTCAACGTTTTGACGCCTAATGTGGGGTCATTCGAAATACTGTAATGAACATAATAGATGTTCTTATATAATTAACAATTTCCACATACATCATTAAATGAATTATTAGGCAGTTTTTCTTAGTTTAGCGAGAATTCTTTCAAAATTGGTAACCCCTTTCTAAAGTCAGATAAAAAGTACTGATGAAAGTGTGAGAAACTGATCGATTTTAAAATATCAAAAGCTCAAAAAGAATCGCGTTTTTTTGGAAAAACTGATACGAAGATCGAAACCAGGCCAAAGTCATTTAATTACTTAAATCCTAAGTAACAAACCATATTATCCACAACTTTGAAACACTCCTATCACATTGCCAATTTTTCGATACTACTTCGAAAAAACCTACATACACACCCTGACAAAGAGGATGCAACTTTCAAAGGTTGCAGTTGGGTTGCAGATTTCATAAATATAAAAATGAGTTTTTGCAGCAATTTCACGCGAAAAATAGCACCCATTATTTGTTTATCATTGTAAGTTAAATCCTAACACAAAAATTATCAAATTCTGCCACTAACTGTCATTTTTGATCATTACTTGCCGATATCAATTATGTCACAGTTTGATTATTAAAAATGTTGATTTATCATTCAATAGCTAAAAATCATCATGTTATTATTAATTGTATCTTTTTATTAATATAGTACATTTTTTATATGGTTTGTTTACATTTTCGATACTTAATAAATTGTCAACAAAAGTGACAGTTTTTTAAGTATCAAAAATGAAAATAAAACATTATATAAATGTTATGTATTATGAAAAAGTAATTGTGAGTAATTTTATAATAGTTTTTAATGATCAAACTATAAATCAAGAACTAAACTATAAAATAATGTCATAATCGATAAACACTATAAAATTCCCAAAATGACAATTTAAGCTGTACTTGACGGTTTTTCAAAATCAAATATTACCTGAAATGATATTGAATAATAAAAATCAGTGATTGATAGCGCAAAAATGCCGCAGATACTGTTTTTCATACTTAAGAAATTTGC
>JAPYZK010000696.1:0-23523 GCA_030522785.1 Platygaster equestris
TATTATGTATATCCACTTTATACACTCATTACGAAAAATATTCACGATTTTAAACCAACGTTGGCTTATTTGTTATCATATTTACTTTTGTGCTATAATTTTCACTCATTCATACATTTATTTACTTGTATGTCAACATGAAATCAATTCATATTTTGGTACACAATTATTAGATCAAAATATAAAAAATGAGAATTGATAGACAGTTATTGAAAAACATCCAACGTTTTGCGGACAATAAAATCGCAAACATTCTTCTGTCAGTATTTCAGTCTCGTTGGATGAAATACCAAAATCTGTATTGAACACGAAATCGTGTACATCGAATTTTGGAAACCTTACAATACATAAAAGGGGCAAGTCTTTATTTAGTTTGTCGAATTTCTAGGATTTTTATCACTGCCAAATTTTGAACCCTTTACTCGATCGCTCTATATTTCATATGAAAAATTCTTTTTTTACTAAGGTCTTTCGAATTTAGATGAGATCTTTGTAACCCTGCTTCATTCCTATTCCACAGTTCCAGATTTCAGTGATTCGGAAGATGTATGGCGAAACGCATGAATGAATTCATTAACTTTTCAAATGTTGCTAACTTTGACTCAATGAGTCAAAGTTACTAAACTCTCCCGAAACCGTACATTTTGATTCGATAAGCCCGTTCAACCCTGTCAACTTTGGTTTTATTTCAGAGCTCAGTTCTTTTAATAATTGTTTCATGTTTGACTCAATGGATTTGCTAGACTCTGCTAACTCTGACTTGATTTCATAATTTAGTTGTTCTGACAGTTCTTTCATAAAGGACTGCACTGATTCTCCAGACTCTGCTAACTTTGACTCAATTTCAAAATTCAATTTTTCTAACAATTGTGTCATGTTTGACTCGATTGATTTTTCACACTCTGCTAACTTTGCCTCAGTTTTAGAATTAAGTTGTTCTGACAGTTTTTTCATGTTTGACTTAATCGATTTTTCAGACTCTGCTAGTTGCAAATGAATTTCAGAAATCGGTATTTCTAAATATTGTTTCATTTTCAACTCCATTAATTTTTCAGATTTTATAAACTTCGATTCAATAAGTTTGTTCGATTCCGCTAGCTTCGAGTCAATGAGTTCTATAGATTTCTCGAACTTTAACTCAATTCTGTGCGTCGATTCTGCCAGCTTTGATTCCATTAGTTGGATAGTTTTTTTTACCTCTGAATTAAAGTCATTCTGCGATTTTCTTTTTCGGAGGAACTTGTCGATCTGGTATTTCTTATCAGATGAAACGTTGTACAAGGATATAAATTTACTCGTGCAAGGATAAACAAAAGACGAATGATCGCCAAGTTCCTTTATAACGCGCGGGTAATCCTCAATGTCCATGTCGCAGAACTTGATCATCTGTACATTGTTTGTCTTTAAACAGTCATATATCTGATATTCAGTATGCGTAGTATCATGACTTATGCCATTGTTCCACATAGATTCGATGCATTGCGTTACAAATATTTCTAGAGCTTTTTTACTCATCACTACCCCACTTCTGAAACCAAATTTATCACCGGTCCCAAAATATAACGGTAAGTCAGGTTCACGTTGAGCTAACTGTTGGCGAAGAGTGTCCATCACGACGTACCTAGAAACATATTTCGACATATTAACATTGTTATCTGACATGCATCATTCATTCCTCAAGTATTCAATAAAACATGGAGTTTCATTTTAAGACATGGAGTACCGAATCAGCATTTTGATTTTAATTCAATCGTGTAGAACTAGGAAGCAAAAGAAGACCTACGAGTCGGATGCACCCAATATAAACCACGAAGCGTCATCCTTGAATTTTTCGTGAATGTGTAGGAAAGTGTGAAAGTAACTTTCCTTGAACTGTTCACCTTCTGTATCGGCAACGAGTTCGGTGGGTAGATTTTCGTCTGAGTGAGAGAAAATTGCACTTATTAGAATAAATCATAATTTCAAGGGTGACATAAACGCGAATGTTATTCAGACCTTCCTCGTTGCTGATGATGATGAATTTGTCACATTGTTTTCCCCAAGTATCCCTAACGCTTATAGACATGTTTTTGGGTATACTGCGGAAAGTTTTTAAAGTGCACAGAATTCTGGTTTCGCCATCGAGTTCCTGTACAGTTGAAGAGATTAGAAAAGTAGGCGAAAGAATCGAAAACAATCCATTTAAATATGTTTAGAATCGGCTTTCTTAAACGGTAACTATTCTCCAGAAATTAAAATGCTTGTTCTGATTAATTGGATACTTATCGAGATTTAATTCATTAACCTATATTGATTGTCTGAACTCATTCATCTCATGAGTACAGATACAGTACAAACTGTCCATAACAGAGACAAACTTGATTGCGACAAAATTTTATAACGAACATCAACATTGTTTTCTGGTGAAATATAATTTTCATCGCAAAATTCGATTTAAGGTACTATTTGTTAACCATTATGAACAATGACTTGAAAAACATAGTAAAAGGCAATATGAAAATTGCATATGAATTTATGCTGAAAATATATGAAAAACCGAATCTATTCGCTAATTCAGTTTTCAGAATCGATGCTTTCTTGCGGGAGATACGAATTTAAAAAAAAAGTGTAAAAAACATACGTTCGTCAAATGCTTGAACACATTTATTTTTGGTCATAAACGCTATGAACAAAATCTATTCTGAAAAGAACATGGCACTTGAAAGTTTTTAGGTGGCTCACTTGGGAAATTCTTATCCACATGTGAAATGTCCATTCGGTGTAACGTTTATTTTTGTGCAATTCATATAGCTCGTGCTTGTTATTTTACATGAAGATGATAATATATAACATACCTCGGACGCAGTTACATTGTACACGATCTGCCACACTAACAAAGCAAACAGAAAAATTCCCATTTCGACCGCAAAGTTTCTGTGAAAAAATTTCCAGTATAGTAAACCGTATATTCCAGAAAGTTATACGTGAATAGTAACAAATCCGGTGTAAGAGCTCACAATGGTGTCTCGAATTCCACAAACGGTCAATTTTGAGTCGATTACTCCACTTACTTCGTCGTATTGTACAGCTTTCACTGTAGAAAATTTCAAGTTCGTATGATCGAGAGTCGTTTGCAGCGCTTTATAAATGCTGGCTCAGATACTGATTAAAACTCTTATCACTTCTTGAATTATCGAGAAAAGGGAGTACGTTGCTCAATTTTCGATTATGTAACACACTGACAGAATAATACATATTGTCGCTCATCATGATACTGCATGATACAATGTATATTATTATATAGTTCAATGCTCGGATGCAATGAGGGGGCGCAACGCTCGAACTTGATAATAATTTCTCGAAAAATCGGTCAAAACTCAAAAGTCATGTAAACTCAAATTATGAAATATGTCAGTGTACTTCGCATCGAGACACATTTTTTCGACACTCGACTATTTTCCGAAATAAAAATTGAAAACCATTTTTTTACAAATTCAGAATGTATTCTAAAGTTTCTCATTATTGGACTCAATGTACTCACTTTTATCCGGATTGTTCGTCGAGTCAAATTGATTCCACACCTCTGAACTCTTGCTATAAATATCTGCACGTAAAATAAAAACTCGAATTCTGTACCCAACTTGAAAAACTTGAAAAGTCTTCGCCACCGAATTCAAATAAAAGCTCTGACAAGATAAACCCCGACCCGATGAAAAAAAAAGCAATGGAGAAATCGTCCTATTGTCGATCCAAAGTTTGGATTAGAGCGGGGCCAAAGTATTTTCTCCGACTTTGGGAGCACTGTGTACTCGCAATTTCTCGAACCCTGCTTTGTGAGTCAAATCTTTATTTGTTCGCGACGGTTTTCAGCTGGAAAGATTCGACTTACGGAACAGTCTAAGTAAACATGAGCATGAAAACGGGTTTGTTTCGAGTAAATATTGCTCTCGCGAATTGCATCAAGTCATCGAAAACGAATGAAAAGTCGCCGAAGTGCATCATGAAATTTGCTCTAATTTTTCCCATTTTCTGTTTCAGGGACAAGATATTCAAGCTCAATCTCAGCAACATCAGCCATTCCAATTGCGAGGTAAGTTCCGCGTGTTTTGCTTGGATTTCAGTTGCGTTGCGTAAACGTCAATCATGGATGTTTGCAATCAATGGAAATGTTATGGATGGTATGAATTTATCGAGTTATTGGCGTTTGAGTGAATCGAAACGTGATTGAATTCATTTATTGTTAGAATCGAATGACACGTCTGGGGCAACTTTCAATTACCGTTCAGTGCACAATGTCACATGTGACTAATTGGTTGGTTTGTGACGTGTATTATATATGTATGATATTTGTTTTGGGAAAATGAAGGGAATTTTTGTTGATTTGTTTATTGAATCGGGAAGTTTGAGTGGCGATGCACATCTCGAAATTTAAAGAGAAAATTTTGAATGGCAGGAGTGAAACTATTCCTCGAATTTATGAATTTTCGAATGTACGGTGGAGTTTTTACCCCGTGTTTTCAAGATTGGGAATTATTTAGTTATATCATTTTTGTAGGTCTGAAAACTTCGCGATTTTTCGAGTTTTCACGTATTTCGAAGTTTTGAAGTCTAGAAATTTCGAAATATTTGAAATTTTGCAGTTTCGAAGAATTATGGAGTTCTTAAGTTTTGGGAGTTTCGGAAATTTTGGAATTTTTGAGAATGTTGGAATTGTGAAGTTTTTGAGAATGTACAAGAACTTCGAAAGAATTTTCAAGATAGAGAATTATTGAGTTTTGGAATTTTTACAGTTCTGGAATTTTGCAAGTTTTAAAATGGGTTCGAATATTCTGAGGTTTTGAAACCAAGAATTTCTAAAGTCCTAAATCTTAGAAATTTTGAAAATGTTGGAATTTTAAAGTTTCTGAAAATTCCCGAGAACTGTAAAGTTTGTGAGAATTATGAATGAGTTAAAAATCGTTGAGTTTTGACATCTTGAAAGTTCTGGAAATTTCGCAAGTTTTGAAGTTTTAGAAATTCCGAAATTTTTGAAATTTTAGGACTTTGAAGTTACTAATTGTCTGAACTTTTGAAGTTTTCGGAATTCTGCAGTTTCGTAGAATTATGAACTTCTGCAGTTTTGGAAGTTCCGGAAATTCTATGATTTTTTTTAAATGTCAGAATTTCAAAGTTTTTGAGAATTTACAAGAACTTGCAAGTTTTCAAAATTTTCAAGATGAAAAAGTATTGAGTTTTAACATGTTCAAAGTTTTGGAAATTTCACAAATTTTCAAGTATTTTAAAGTTTTTAATTCGAAAAATTTCGAAATTTTGAACATTTTAAGATTTTGAAATTTCGAAGCTGTAAAGTTTTGAAATGAAAAAGTTTTGAAACTTTCGAAGCTTCGAAAATTCCGGAATTTTACAGAATTTTAAAGTTTCGATAAATTATGAAGTTGAAGTTCTAAAGTTCTAAGTTTCGGAAATTTCATAAGTTTAAAAAATGTTGGAATTTCGAAGTTTTCAAGAATTTAAAAGATCACAGATTATTGAGTTTTGACATTTCCAAAGTTCTGAAAATTTCGCGATTTTCGAAGTTCTTACGTATTCCAAAGTTATAGAGTCTAGAAATACCCGAAATTTCACGATGGAATAAAAAAGAATCTAGATCCCTGAGACACTTTGAATTCCCAATCAAAATTTCCAATTTTTTCCAACCTTCAAATCTTACGACCCAACCGTAACGAATCCTCGATTTATGACCACTCTTAATCGAGCCTCCCGTAATGTCTTTCATTCCACTGCAGGCCCCGGAAAATCTCTGCGACTCATAATATCGGCGGATCGTAAATCCGAAATCAACGCGAGAAGCCCCGAATAAAACTGTCAATCATCCCAAGAACCCTTCGCTATCTCGACAGCTGACACATCCCTGTTGCTAAGCTATCCATTGTTGGTGAACGAGCCTCGCACCCCCGCTTTTGCCGCCCTGAGCTTTTTAAATCTGCGTCATTTTTCGCGCTATTTCCCCCAGTCGGAGTTCACACATCCCTCATCTTTACGTTTCTCCTACCCACCGAATCTGGCACTTCGATTTTTCCATTTTATCTGTATATTTCCCTGTCACTCCGCATTATTCACACATATCGGCACCGCCCAGATAGTTTGTCAGCCTGCAGGGTCTATTATTTCGGACGCATTGTCTTGTAACCTACTTTTGTTCTGCATTATGTTTTCTGATAGGTGACATATGAGCTTGTGTTCGTTTTGTTTTGAGTTTGGTCATTATGGAATGTGGATTTATTCGGGGAAATGTTTTTGGGGGATGATGTGATTGGTTCGACTGGGTTTCTGAGAATTGTGACGAATAAATTAGTTTTGAGAAGTTCTGTTATCAAAAGCAAAACTTCAAAACGTGTTTTTTGTTGATATGAATAACTTGGAGCACGTATGGTTGAAAAGTAATCAATTTAAAAGTTCACCATAATTATCTGATTTAACTCACTTCTATATCAATTTTTTAAATATTTCTTTCAAAAGTAATTTAAAAGTAATGTATGACTGAACTCCAGACATTTTGCATTAACTCCAATTTAACTCCAAGCTTTTTTTTTCGAGTAAAAAAATTCGACAGTACCCCTCGGCGAAGACCCGACCAAGCAGAAAAAAATTCTTCATTCCGTTCATCAGATCGGTAAATGAGCAATTCGCTCGCGTTAAGAGAATGGGATTCGAAACTTTTAACAATCGATACAAAGTGCTCTCGGTAGATTGGCAGAAACAGAAAATTGCTTTTCAACCCGTTAGCACGACGTGTTTGACTACCGCGAGGTATGTGCGCCAGGGATGCAGACCGACCGTTTCCCGAGTTTTTTCCCTCGCAGAAAAACAAAAGTCATGAGCGTTACCGCAAATCTCAGGATTTAACGGACAAAATACGTGCGCGGGATCAAGAACCCAAACGAATACGTTGATGGGAATGTGCTTTTCAACGTCGAAACTCGTCTGAAACAATCACAGCATACGGGCGAGTTTGGAAATTAAATCTGCCTTCGTGAAAAAAGTTGAGGTGGGCTGAAATTAGAGTGTTGGTCGGTTATAGGCAAATTTGGGGAGTCATAATTTTTGATCGGAGGAAAAATCTTGCGATCCCCAAATCCTAGAATTCCGAAGTTTTCGGAATTTGTTGAAAACAACGAAAAAGACTAAAAATCATCTCACAGTACACTCAGAGTCCATCATTCGCTGTCTTCAAGTTTAATCCAACAACCATCTCCCTTTTTCTCATTTTTCACAAAACTCTCAAACAAAAACGCCCCCAATCTTACATCACGTGCCAATAAACATCCCTCAATCCACCCCAGAACTAGGTTATACCTGTTGTTCCCAAACTCCCTAAATAAACAAACAACCGAATTTTCCGAGTTTCAATCGTCCAAACGAGTTTTCGTGCGTGCGACTTATTTATTTATCGAAGCATCGCGTGTGTTATGAGGGCAAGGAGAAGCATTTTGCGGCTTGACGTTAACGTTTTACTAACGGAGCTCGCTCCCTTCGATTCTCAAAGCAAAATCGAAACCCCATTCCCGTCGGCGTTAATTCTCCATGGAATCGAACCCTGCGGTGGCGGCGTCGGTGCAATGGGATTTCAGTGTATAAGGCTTTCACACCAGCTCACGTACTACGCTCTCCCAACGTACGAAATGAGACTATGATAAAAGATTCAGGACGCTGTGGAATTATTGACGAGGCGCCTATAAATTCGAGGTGAGGATTATTCCTCGCCGTCGCGTCATTCTCGTCGCCCGAAAATTACCGAGGCTAAACAAAGGGGGAGAATATTGTTGCCAGGGAGGAAGCGAAAATTTTTTCGGGGTGCGAAAACGCGGGGGCGTCGAACATGTGGAAGGTGATTACTCGCGTGAGAATGAATTTGTTGAATATTTTCATGTTTTCCTATTTTGGAGTAGGGGAAGGTGGTTTCGGGGAGAAAATTGATCGAGAAATAGTAAGAAATGATATTTTCCTGATTATCAACGCCTCATACCCGCAAACGCCTTAAATCGAGAGGAAATTTCTCGCGGAGCTTATCCGGAATTCATCGCAGCAATAAACTCCGCGTTACGACTCGAAGACCCCGAAACAAGGAGTTACCGTACATAGCGCCCCGTCCGACAGGTTCCGGGGTACATACATCGCGGTTCCGCGCCTGATGTATATTTAATATCATCATTTCGGAAGCAACAGGGTTGATATTTCAAGCCCGCCTGGCTTCTTTACAGCCTCGCGCCTTCCCGTAGCTCATCCCGCAAAACTTTACCGCTTTTTTAATACTTGAGGCGAATCGATTTCGGAAAAATTTCTCCCCCGGACGCGGGAGGATTTGGGCCGTGTTTTACGGGCGTCCTTGTTTATCGGTTTCGATTTCCCCGGGCGTCGTACGTGCCTCGGGAAAGCTTCCGCGATTTCGCCACGGACAGTTGTATTTCCTCGGTGGCTGTGTTTTATTCAGGCCAAAGATAGGCCCGCCGAGGCGGACTAGAATTAGTTACATGCGGCAACGAGGATGAATGCTCGGAGCGGGGCTTATGGATCGTCTTAGTCGGCGGCCTAACAACCGGGGATCCTTCACTCGCCCGATTGGCAAGTTGCGCGCCGGTGCCTTTTCCGAGTGTGTGGGTTTGAATGGTCTGGGGAGTGTGAGGGGTTTTTTGTGAATTTAGGGTTTTTTTTCGTTGGTTGGTCGGGGTGTTTGGAGTGGATGATGGGGGTGGGGTGGGGTTCTGGATTGTATTGAGTGGAGGAGAGTGCTGAGGGTTGGGATTTGAGTTTGGATTTCTGATTTTGAGGAGGAATTAAGATATTGGTGTAATTTGGGGATTTCGAGTGCTGTATTAATCGAGGTAGGACTTTGTTTATTGATGGTGGTCATGGTTTTGTTGGTTTGGGAAATTGGAGGGTGGAATTGCTGTTTTTTATGGATTCATTCAAGGATTCGTGAGATTTATGATTTAGAAACGAATTCAGACATTTTTTGGTTTTCTCTGGGATTTTGGGAGATAAGTTGAAATTTTGGAGCTTGCAGTTTTATGAGAAAATTATTGGATGATCTAAATGAACTTTTGAGACATTGACTGTTTTTCGAAAATGCGTGAATTCAATTCAATTCATGCGAAAATTGCATCAATCCAAAATTCATTTTATTTGTTTTATTTTTCCATCATTTTTGAAAATTCTGAGGACAAATTCAGAAAAGTATTAAAAATTTTACGGCTTTGAGAAAAGCTTAAAAAATTGTGTAGAGTAGGAAAAATATAAAATGCCTAAAAATTATGCAAATATTTGAAAATCATGAGATATTGAAAGTTTTTGGCGAAAAAAAAATTCCGTCTACGTAATATTATTTAGAAAATTCCAAAAATTAAATACATATGTTCAGTTTTTCTACAAATAAAATTTTCAAAATTAATCAATATTTCTGTACATCCTAAAAATTATTCGTAATGGTTGAAATACACTTGCGATTATTTGTTGTATGGATTATTTGAATATTGTAGTTATCTACAAGTTTTTCGTATATGTATTTCTTAATTTCAATAGGTAACAACGTCTTTCGATCGTCTTTTTTAATAATCCATGCAATATAGAGAATTGTTAAAAATTAAATTTGAACGTCAGTTAATTCAGTCAACTCTCAATGCGATTCCAACAGCCAACTGCAAAAAAATTCAGCATCGAAAAAAAAAATCGCCCAACGTGGGGCTCGAACCCACGACCCCGAGATTAAGAGTCTCGTGCTCCAGGTTTGAAACAATGTTTATTAATAATGGCAAATCAATTTTTACAAACAAAACATGGGTGGTACATGAACTTGTATTAAAGGTACTGAAGATGTAGTTGGTAGTTTTAGAATTAAGTGGCATGCTTAGCCAGATACGACTTAAAAGTAACATTGGTCGTGCTCTACCGATTGAGCTAGCCGGGCTTGTGGAAGAAATGATAATCAGGTTTTTCACGGGGGTAGTTCCGAAAATCACATTCCTGGCAAGTGAGATGTGTTATTGAGAATAAACATGATTTTTCCGAGTTTCTTTGGAACCCTTTCGATGTTATTAATGCAAAGTCAACCGAAAAGATGAAACTTGTGATTCCTTCGATCTAAATCTTGACATGGAATTTTGGAAAATGCACGGAAGATAGGACATTTCCAAATTAATTCTCATAAATTATGAGTAATCTTTGACAGTTCATCACATTTCTGAACGATTTATTCAAAATGAAACACGTTTGACAGAATTTTTCACGATTGAAAGATAATTATTAGTAAGTAGTTTAATCTCCCCTCCCCCTCACTTCATATTATATCAAATTGAAGTCAGTTCCTGTAACATTGAATATTCTCGAAGTCGTTTCTCTAATATTTTCATTGGTCCAGGGAGTCTATTACGGTGTGGTAGAATAGTACTTTTTTTCAAATACGAGTTGTTGAACGACGTGAAATAGCAAAGAAAGAAACGCTCGCTCGAGTGATAATGGACCCGGGGGGAACGGTTTCGCGATGAGTTTCAATCGCGAATAAGAAGAATTGAGCGGCTTTTTATGCATGTAGTGGTGTCTGAGGTGGATCTTGGGCAAAATTAGCGGGATTTGCTGAAAGTGTTTGGGGAAGTGTGTAAAACATGTAAATTTTATGCAGTTGGGGAGACTGTTGGGAAGGAAAATTGAAAATGACGCGGGCGTTGTTAATGTAATGTTAATTTATGGGGAATTGTTTTGCGTTGATATTTACATGTTATTAAATACGTTCCGGTCTGTTAAAGATTGAAAAATTCTCTGCATCAATATATTTATTCTCAATTTTAGAAGTGTCTCATTTTTTTTGCCCTGGTGTCAGCTCAGAAGGGGATTATGTCTTTTTCCCTTGAATGTTGTGTAAATGTTGACAGCATTCAGATTTGTGAATTGTTGTCCAACACAGTATATTTTTATTTCACGCAGATTTAGTGAAATTTTTCGGTGACATGGGAAAACATGGTTATAAATTTTTTGCAAACATTGTATTATTACGAGGGCAAGGATGTTTGTTTCTAAAAACCATCAAAATATTTATGTATTGTCGAAAAAAGGATTAAAATATGTACGAAAAGATTAAATTTTCAGTACTTCCGAATCGAACTTGGTGTAATATTTTGGGATAACGAATAATTTGGCTCACATTTTAGAATGTTTTTTGGGTGAAGGGGGAGGGGGGCAATTTTTGATAATATAATTCGACAACATTTTCATAAATTTTTTAAAGACCTAAAGAACATGGAACAATGGGTTTCAGAAAACTTCGACGATTTGTCAACATTTTTACATTTTCAAAAATACATTTCAACATCTAATTTTCCAGATGTTGGCTATTGCTTTTGAGAATTAAAAAATTTCTCAACTCCTCGAAATTTCATGAATTCTCCGACATTTTTGGATCGTCCACACCCAAGAGGAAAATTTTCAGAATACTTGATTCAACCATATCCATTTAATTCCTTCCACACTAAAATTACAACAACTATAAAAATGCACTAATTTTTATCAAACCATTCCCCTCAGTACATTACCCCCAATCTACATAAAATCCCCCTCCCCCAGAATTAACACAAATCCCGACCCACACAATGTGTCCTAAATTCAAATTATCCAAAAACGTGCCCAAACCTCGCAATTAAACGCGATTACGCATAAACCGGAAATGCGAAATTGAAAGACAGCGCGAACGGTCTTAAAAGCCCCTCGGCTTTAACGATCTCCGTTGCATGAATCGAAAGTTGGCAGGGAGGAGCGCGAAAGTGCAGATCCAGGCAGTAAAATCAGGTTGCTTAACGACCCTAGTAATTAGATACGGAGAAACGCTGCTATTATTCCAACAAGTAACTGTCAACGATGCTCTGTATCTGCTATCTCCGTACTCTTTGCCGTTACCCAGCTCCTTAAAGTCTCGCTAAGTTGCCCGGACCGTGTTGGTCCCTGCGCCCGTTGTTTACCTACTTTACGGCTTAACTTTTTAATTACAACTCAGACTCGTGTTTATCGTCACATTAATCCTACTTTCTTCGCGTTCTATTTTCTATTTATTTTAGGACGCTCTTTGGCGTTTCCGCCGGAGCCGAGAAAATCGGATCCAACTTCATGGGGGTAAAATATAATTCATTAGCTCGTCAAAGGGCGCGTTTTACGATGAGGTGTATCATTTGCAGAGATCGGGAGGGAGAGGGGGGAGGGGGGGGGTTATAATTTCAATTAAATGGAAATCCATCAATTATCGAGTTATTTGAGTTGACGTGACCACGCGGTCGCGTTATTATTATGAACGAGTTTTGGTTTTGGTGTTGTTTGGTGGTGTTGATGTTGAGGGGTTGAGGGATCGTGGGTTCAAAATTGTGGCTGTACTGGGTTGTAATTTATGCATTCAAAAAAGTCACGATAACTCAGAACTCACCGTAAATTTTTAAATGTTTTAATTTTTGGATTGCGGTGGAACTCTGAAATTTTTTCAAAATTTAAGAATTTTCAGAATTAAAAAAAACTGATATAATTCGGTCAATTGATCTAAATTTTACAAAATAGCAAAGAAAAAATTGTCTGGAAATTCTATGAGTGATCTACAGTTTTTCATTATTACGGTGACTTTGGGACATTCTGTATACGTAATTTACACATTCCACCACGTGACTAGTGATATGAAAAGTAGTTAGATACGCGAAAAATAAATTTACGTACGTACTTTCGTGGTAAAGAAGTATAACCCACAATTCACCATACTCTTCCAAATTTGCAATTTGTTTTCATAAAGCTCCTCCATAATATTCACATATTTCAGCACCTTCCAGTGCACGTTTAGTTACGGAACTGTTCACCGGTGCCATTTTTGCCCGAACCCAACTCGCAACTTCCCCGTTAATCGTGTTTCACTGCGAACAATTTCGCGTCACGCGAGGAAAGTTATGGTCCCCGACGAAATTTTACGTCCCCCCTTTTTTTCGTCATTCTCGCGCGAGGGGGAAAAAGCTCGATATCCGATTTTTTTTTCTTCCCTCCCAAAATCGTAATAAACGGCGTTTATGTCAAATTAGATCGAGTAAATAATACAGTAGAAGATCCCATACTCCTCAATCATTGTGTTTCCGGTAGGCAGAGCGTGGTTCAATCTGCATTCGATATTGATTTCAATCCGATATCGTGGATTTCAATTTCTGTGATTTACTTCTTATGCACCTGCCGCAGCGACGGCGTCGGGCTTCATTTCGCGCGGGCTTAGGCGGATCCGCCGTTCTTTGTCTCGATTCAACGCTGTTTGTGCCCGTCAATCAAAATGATGCCCATCGACAGCGCCGCGTCCCTCATAAGCCCGCTACCGGGGCGCGTCCTGATGTTGCAGAGGCGGATTTTTTTCCCGGTTTCCTTTTTTTCGTCCGTTTTTTGTACATGGACCTTGGCGCGAGATCGAGGGTTCGAGGGATCGATTTATTACGAGGGGTTCACCTTTAGGAATATTTGACTGTATATTTAGTAAAGGGTCGCCAAAGTTGTTTTATTTTTCGGAATTCATTGTACATTTTTCCCACTCCGCAAGAATTTCTCCACCCTAAGACCCAACGATGAACTACCCTGGAAGCGTAGCATCTGCCCCGTGAAGGGTTAAAAACGTTTTCCCCACCCCGTTTTAACAGTCGTTCAGTCAAATGCGCACTTCGCAACAGATAACTCACGATAAGAAAATTCCAATTTTCCCGGCGTCATAGGAGAGGCTATTTGAATACATCGGTCTCGAAAAAGCGTAGCTGGAAATAAAACTCCGGGGCCGAAGCTGTCCATCGGAGGCCGGAGGAAGACGGGAAACGGAGATAAAGCAAAAGCGAAAAAGAGAGGGTCGCGAAACGACACCCGGGAGCGGGATCGTACAATTTACCATGATAAAATATGAAGGCCGGGAAACTGCGGCCCCGTCCCAGGGGTGACGACACCCCTTAATCCGCCAAAAACTCGGAAAGATCGGGCGCGTTGAAAAATTCACGCCATCCCCGCGCGACCGCGGGCCCCCCCTTCTTTTTTATATCATCAAATAGTCACGGTTGCGTCGCGACGCGTCACGCGACCACGCGCCGGTGACGCTTAATCTTCGAGCTTCGTCGACGGTTTCGTGAGGCGAGGGGGAATTTTTTGGACTTGTTCTAAGAGAGTGAAAGTGACTTTCAGGATGAATTTCTGAGAATTATTGCGTGATAAAGATAGATTATTATTTATTGTCATCTTTTTTAGGATATTGATTATTTTCGTATTTTTTTATCGAATAATCTGTATTTTACACATTTTAATTTTGAGCTCTCTGATCATTCTTCAATTTATTGGTAGAAGAATTTTTAAGTGTAAGTCGTACAAATTTTATATATTGTAATTTCGAATTTCCACTCTTTCTTGAAAATCAAATCTCCCAACATTTTTGCGTTTACCGTTTGGTCAACAGCCGCGAGATTTCGTTCACCACTTTTATAAGTTTTCCTAACATCATTTTCATTGGTTCCATAGTGTATACATGTTGATTCAAAAAAGTTGAACTGCCCAAGGATAGAGGGTCGTACGTGGATGTCCGTAGAGACTATCACAAACCTCGTTGCAGCTGCAACGAGAAAAGATAGAATCGGCTATTTCGCTGCCATTTTTCCGTATCCCTCGCAAAGCCATTCCGAAAAGTAGCAATTCATTGCGCGTTCTTCCGTGCGCGACGATTGCTCAATTTTATCATCCGAGTCATTAAGATAATGGAAAATGTACGCGATGTATTATTCGGCGACCTTAAAACAATCAGCGTGATGCTTTTTCGCGTTGTCGCCGACTAGGATTACACAAATTTATTACAAGACAATCTCACAGGCAGTTAATTTCGAGAATTGCCTTGGGTTTTTTATAGCTTTTTTCGAGCTATTTGATCAAGTTTTTCTTCTTCGGTACGAAAAGAATAGGGGATGGAAAAATCGTTCAGGGATTATTTTTTCAGTTATTATCATATGAATTTTTGGAGATTTAAGATACATAAAGTGTAAATTGATGAACAATTTTTGGTAAAATATCAAAAAATGTGATTCGATTGAAGAATTTTTCAATTTCTACTTCAATTCGCAATTTTATTGAAGCACCTCTTCTCCATACAGTTCTTATTTTCCTCCATAAAGCTTTTCTGTATAGATATAGAACGTTTTTTTACACTCGTTGAGAACTATAAAATTTTCTGCTAAAGTAAACTCCACTCTAAACAAAAATAAAATCTTCCCTGACGAATAAAGTCACACTTTGCTGAATCGTGAAATCATCCAATTTCCAGTTTTCCTCCCGTGCACAAATCCCCCCAAGCACAAAGTGAGAAGTCGGATAACGAGGCATTATCAGTGGTGCTTTAGCAGAAACTAAAGACGCTTCAGTCTGCAACTGAAATAGAAACACCCTCCTAGTTTTCCTACCATTTCCCGCGAAAATAATCCCCGTAAATGACGAATTTTCCCCAAATAGAATTTGTTGACGTGAAAAGAGCCAACGTCAATAGCTCGTAAGTGTTTAATTGGAAACCAAAGTCCCGCGAAGACCAACTGCAAATAAATAACATTTGATTCGGCGTTTGAATGCGCGAGTCGAATAAATTTGCGTCGAGTTTTGAATAATTTAAACTCAAATATAGATGAGTAATTTTTGCGTGTACATAGGGAATCTGCATTTCGGGGAGTAGTCTCGTGAAAAGCGCGTTCCGCGTGAATGCAGTCGAGCATTTGAATTTGGAAACATATTTCGTGGAGCGGGCGCGTGTGTCTCGCTTTCCCGTCTACGTACGTGAGGTGAAAGGGGAAAATGAGTTTGCGGCGACGGTTCGCAAAGACTAACGCCGAAATGACAGTCGGCGGTTTATTTCCCCGCGACATTCGTTGCGAACGACCTTAATCAAGCGCCCGGGATGATGGAAATCTGAGCTCGATCTCGGCACGGGCTGATCTCGGAATCACTTTGTCACGGGCGAAGTTGAACAACGCGGATAATTACCTTGGATAATTATTTTGTGGCTGTTCAAACTTGTTCAGATCATCGGAAAATTCTCGGGATGTATCGGCACTTTTTGAAATATTAGAAAAAGTTTAGATGTGTTTTGAAATTTCGGAAAGATTTTTCTAGAATGTTTCGCAATTCTATAAACGTCGGATATTTTACAATTAAAAAATAAATCAATAAAAAAACGGTTGTTGAAAATTATCGAGATACTTCGGCACTTTTTAAAATATTTGAAAAATTGTATAAAACGTTGTTATAAATGGTTGTGCAACGTTGGGTACACAACCATTTTCCCCAACCGAACAAAAACATACTTCCCAACTTACATAACTTTTTATTCCAACCCCGAAAGAAAAAACTCGCATTCCCCATCCCCTAAGAAATACTTCCTCAAAATGTTCGACGACGCGAGAACAGCGGCATTTTCTCCCCGCGCGAATTCATTGTAAATGTTATTCCTTCCCCATTCATACGGCGATACACATGCACGCAAATGATACGCTCGGAAGCGAAAGAAAAATGAAATGTAAAATTCAAAAGTAAGAAGTGCAATAAAATGGCTGAGCGAGAGGAAATGGCTCGGGGAAAAAGTAGGGGGGCATGGAATAAAGATGAAACGACAGTCGATCGTGAAGCCTCGAAGAGTACGAAGTGGAAAATGGTCGTTATTCGCCTGGAAAACTCACTCGACACTGATACAACGGAATCTTCTAAACGACTTTCAAAGTTATATCAAAGAGTAACAGCGGGGCTTGCGGCTCGGCAACAAAGCCCCGGGAATACTTTCTCGCGAGACTTTGCAATTGCTTCGTGAAAAACATTTTCCAGGCGAAAAATTATTATTGGCTCTTTCCTCGATTTTCCGGGTGGAAGGGGGGATTTAATGGTGCGTCCTTTTGGAATTGCTGACCTATAAATAATGAGAAGACTCATAGTTGACTCGGTTCAATAACGGGCCGAATAAAGCTTCCGCGGAGACAACCGTTTTAGGATTGAATGCGCTTTAACAATGGCCGAATCACCCCTGCCATTACGTCGCTGCGTCGTTACGTAATTAGAATACTTTTATGCCGGCGCTGCATTTTCATTAATTTCGAAGACGCCTTGCTCTTTTTGTCATTTCAAAGCGGGTTCTTTGAATGGGGCTGGTCGTGTTGCATTGTGCTCCGTTATGGAGGGGGATAGAGAGGAATGGGGGAAAATACTTTGCTGATTGTGGAAATGGTGTGATATAAAAATGGAATGTTAGAATGGGTCATTTATGGGATGTGATGAAATTCAGGAGGATTTTTTTCGGTTTTAAATAATGAGATTTTTTGGAGGATTTTGCGTTATGTTTAATAGAGTCTATGTACTTTTTTGAGTTTTAGGAATGTTTCACTTCACAATGTATTGATTTTTTTCATTCTCACGTTTATAAAAAACTATAAAAACAAATTTTCTAGATCGCAACAGATTCGAAAAGACAGAAAAATGCATTAATCGAGGTAAATTAAAAAACTTTTGCAACTCCCCAAGTAATTTCTGATTCTCGAACTCCAACCCCCAATTATGCATTCTACCCTCTTTAATTTTTGATTCGCAATCCGCGACTTCCAGATCGAGCGTCCAATATTTCATGCACCTCAGCGAAACAAAGTTGGACGCGATATTCGTGCTCGAGATTTATGCAATATTTTGCCAATTGCATAAATCTCAGAAACTCATTCATACATACGAGATAAAGATATGCGCTGGTAAACTGTGCACTCCGAGATTCATGAGTCGCGCGCACAGTTTCGCACGTAAAAACGTGCCAGCGCGCCTTATCGAGTTTTGTCTGACTCGACGTAGAGCTACTCTACTCGCGCCAAGAAACGCCGACTGCGCGAAAGCCACGCTCAGCATTCCACGCGCTGTACACAGCGGAATATGTTTAATAGGGGGCCTATCGCGTTTCTGCGGTAAAAAGGCGCTGTTCGCGGATATCGTAAAATGAACTCTATAAAAAGCACCGCTTTACGACGTTAACAAATTTCATCATCGGGAAATGTCTTACGGTGTTTCGAAGCGGGGGAAAATTCTCGTGGGATTCAAGATTTTTTGGAATTTCGGAATTTCGCATTACTTTCGGGTTTCTAATGCATCCCAAGTTTCTGAAGTCTGTCAACTTTAGAACTTTCGAATTTTCAAACTTGCCCATTTCACAAGCACTGTACCTTACCCTTATATTTTCCACCCCAAAAATAACCTCTGAAATTCGTGTCATTTAGTCATTATAGCTCCCGAAATTCATGTAATCACGCCAACGGGGGGAGCGAGACAATTAAATATCGCGCGACAGTTTCAGTGTGCCTCGAGGAAGGCGAAGGTCGCGCATTAGGAACGATAGAATCAGCTTTTGTGTAAGGGCGAGCAAGAAATGGGATCTAGGAAAACAAGTCAAGATGACGGCAGGGGTCAAAGGGTAAGCGGCAGCCGAGGGGTGGCTGTGGCTCACTGTGCTACTTTCCAGTATGCACTCGACCTCCATGATAAGACTCCGACAACGCCGCGGTACACCGCGTCAAACTTAATTATTACAGAAAAAGATAAAACGAAACAAGCCACCGGTTTCATGGCGCGTGCATTATATCTTCAACGGCACGATCCGGAACAAAGACCCTGTTTTCTTGACGTTGAGGAACCAGAGTTTTATTCATGATTGGATAATTTCATTGCGCATTCGTTTAAAGTTCAAGAATATGATCGTCATTACAGAATAAATGAAGGGTGAGGAATCAAAAGGGCCTAACTGCGTTTTTCCAAATTTTCAAGAACGCCGGAAAAATGTTTGCGTTTCGTGATTTTTCGACAAAAAAAATTGATATTCTAAAAAGTGCTTGCTGTTCAGAAAATGCGTCTTCTACTTGAATCGCACTTCAATTTCTCGAAAACTTTTCGAGTTACGAGTACTAGTAGAGGGGTACTGTGGAATCAAAAGGGCCTATCTCGGCGAGCCATGTGCGTTCACTTGAGCGGATACGCTGGGATCCCGGTGCAATCATTTGCATCTAGTTTGTTATTTCGATTCTCCGTCAGTTTTTGCCGTAGCACAATAACTGAAGTACCAAAGTAATTGTAAAACACTGTTCTCAAACACCTTGATTTTTCGTGATCGTAAAAAGAAAATTTGACACTGAAAACCGAGTTGCGTTTTCAACCGCAAGACGTTCACAAGCAACAGGTAAAACGCATCAGAGGGAGAAGAAAAAATCGCCTGTAATTAGTCACCCAAAAGCCTTGGTTAACACTTTTCCACGCTAGATATCACTTTTTACTATTAACATAGTTTAAAACGGAGAGAAACCTCGAGAAGAATTAATTTTCCCATAAGGCGCTATGTTGAGATAGGCCCTTTTGATTTCACAGTACCTCTCGAGATAGGACCTCAGCCGAATTCATAGATTTTTTAATTAATGATGAAATCGTTTTTTTTTTTAATTCGGGACACGTTAACAGGCGGGGATTTTATCAAGGAATCCAAAAACGCAAATAACTCGATTTTGAAAAAAATGCTAGTCAGGCCCTTTTGATTCCTCACCCTTCAAATGTTCGACTGTTCGTGCAATATAAATGATTATACTCATTTGGAATATTCTACACAAGTTTTTGCAGAAGTCCAAGTTTGATTGTTTATTTGAAAATTTAATTGCACCTACATTTTACAATTTATTATTATAAATTAAAATCGTTCCCACATTACAAAATCATCACTTCAATCCACCCTTAATTTTTCCGAGTGAAGATTCACTCAGTTTAAGGGAAAATTTTCAAAATCAAGATTGAGTGAAATTCGACTTTTTTTATAGTGAAATATCACTCAAAAACAAGTGATATTCAACTCATTTAATAGTTGAATTTTCACTCAGAGAAATTTAGGGAGTTGAACTACCGAAAAAAATACTCTTCCATGATGGGAAATTTCACGAACCATAATTCTGTAACGAAACCGAGCAAAGAGAATTTTCCATCACGTCCGAGAAGCAAAAAATTCTATAATTCTCGCTTTTTCCCCTTTCCCATTGCGGACGCTTCAAAAGTAGCGTAAAAGTAACTTCGATTGCTTCAATTTCCCGACGTGGAATTAAAGCTTTTGACCGATTTCTCGTACCTGGGAAGTGAAAAATGACGTGGGTCGACAGTTTTCCTCTTCGCTAGGTGATTTTTCAAAATACCGTGTTTGTATTCACTCCGCGACGTATGAAATTTCGCAAAGTACGAAAAAAGAATCAGAAATGTTGAAAGTTGCTCCAGTTCGCGCACTAAGAATATTAGCATCCCTTAAAAAGTATAACGTTTTACCTTTTCGAATGGTCGAGAAGTTAAGATGAATAAAATTGAAACTTGCAAAAAAAATGTTGTAATTCCTTTCGAGATACGTAATTTAATTTCGGCAGTTGCATTTTCCGTCTCTTTGTGATTTATTCTTGTAATAACGTAATTATGTATAAAATGCAGAGACTTGAATTTATGTAGCATCAATATTCCATTTATTCAGCGGCGCATTTACTAATTTCATTGTTCTTTCTTTGTTTCAGAGGGATTCTCTCAATCTGGAACCCAGCAACGTCGCTCATTGCGTTTCCAAGGGAAAATCAGAGGTGAAATTCGATTTACAATCGAAAAACGAATCATGACTTTTTTCTATAATTCTCGAAAAAATAACCGATTTTCCGCTGTTCCGCGTGTAAAAAGCCACGCAAAACATGGGAAAAAACCTCCATTATTTCGAATCGTAGAAAAAAAGTCGTATGCCACACGTTAAAAAAGTGCGATTTCGAATTCGTGTAATAACAAGCTAACACTCATTCGAAATCGGTCGCTTTTTCAACGTATAGCATAATATACTATTACCTCACATTTTATTTCTTTCACACAAATCACAAATATCACATTCAATCACGTCATACCAAAATATTCGAACAAACATCCACGAAAATGAAATATCTTGGTAATGACTGAAAAATACACATTCATCCACTTCCACTTTGATGCAACTTTTTCATCCTCAGTTAAATTTTTTCGCAATCGCAAGAGGAAACTCAAATTTTCCCCGTAATTTTCATACTTGAAACCCTTTTTTCCTTTAGTTTCGTTCGTTCCGTTCATTTGCTTTTATGGATTTGTCCATTACGTTAATTATACGAATCAATTCAGTCGATTTATCGGCCGAGCGACCGAAAATAATTCAAGCAAAAAATCACGCTCCGCTGAATTTATTCGTGCCAAAAATTGGAGACGGATAATCGATCGATTTTCTGTCTGAAAGTTTGCTCACCAAAATGCATAATGAATCCGGATTTCACAGTGAATAAATATAACGAGTTATTGGCTCATTACTCTCCTCTGAAGAGGTCAATTTCCGTCTCTTTTTTTGAGAATAATTTGCTATTGTGTATTATTCGAGGGATCAATCCAGAGAGCCCGAAATTATTCATTACTAAACATTATAAAATGTCAAAAAACCGTATAAGATTGTACGAATTCCGTAAAAGGTTCTTCATTTCTTATAAGGCGCTTCATGCAAACCTGACAAGATTCGAAAAAACTTGAATGGGCAACTACGCGACTGTCCTTTTCTCACTCATAAGAGCAGCCGTTTGGTGGGAAAGAGAGAGCAGTAGTGAATTCTTGCAAGGTTTTTTGGAAATTTCATAAAGTTCAAATTCACAACCGTACTCAAGTTACAATAATCAATAACCTCTGGATTCGTCCATTTGTGTTCCTATCTTGACAATTTTTAATGAACTTTTGTTTCAGCCACTAACGACGTAACTCCAGTCGTCACGATCTTTTTTAATTAATCCCGATCGACAATCAATTCGTAATTTCGCCGAGGCTGGAAATCACAAATTGATTTTCGATCCCTGCAATTGGAGCGCTTGCGCCCGATTGTTCGATAAAGCCCAACCGAAAATTGTACGACAGTGACAATTTGCGACTTGGGGATACTTAATTTAAGCCGTAAGCGATGCGTTCATTGAATGCGGAACTTTGATTAATTGACGGGCGTTGATGAACGATTAAGCTATTGACATAAGTTACCCATCAACGAACAAAGTTGAACGAACTTGAATGCACACGATTCGATGATTAGAGGTGCTGATTTACAGCGTTGAGCGAATTAGCGTTAGGGTTAGGCAAATGTGTCATCGGTCCACCGCAGTTCGTCATTACAAAAATCGTCTCTCAGTTTCATTACTTCATGACCATTATCATCCATGTTCTGTAATTGCTTCCGAACTCTTTCCAAATTTCATTGAAATTCCATAATGCTGGAATATTGATTCTGTTTCATGATAATGATGACAAAATGAGATGATGAATATGCCAACACACGACCGTGTCTCTTGATAAAAAATGCCATAATCTTAAGTTTGGTGTTGTGTCGGTGTTGTGTGATTAACGAGGACTGTTTTGCATTTTCCAGCTGAAAAATTTGAAAATTCTCTTAATTATGTTTTGAATGAGACAAGTGGTCGCAAAAGTACGCAATTTAAAAGGAGAATCAAAAAAGGAAGTTGTTGATAACCACTGGCAAAACTATAATTGAAACAATGATGCTCTTGAAACTAATTGGCATGATGTACTGTCAAGCAATTATGGATTCTATCACGACCACCTTCATTGCGAGGTATAATCACAAAACGTATGTTTTTCGGTATCGAATCACGATGATTACGTACATCATTTTTCGCCAAGAGTTGGTAAGAGTCAACATTTCTCATTCACTTGTTATGAGACGGGCACGTAGCCAGGGGAGGGGTGAGGGGATGAGCACTTACGGGATTTGGAGAAATGTGAAGAATTTGGAAATTTTGGGTTTTTGAGGATTTAAAGGGATTTTGGAGTTTTCAAGAATTCGAAGTTTGAAAGTTGTTTAGGTTTGAAATTTTTTAAGCTGTGGGGTTTTGAAGTTTTGGGAATTTTAGAATTCCGAAATTTTGTAGATTTATGGAGTTCTGAAGTGTTGGAAGTTTCAGAAATTTGAAGTTATGAAGATTTTTCGGAATTTTGAAACTTCTGGAATTTTCAAGTTTTGAAATATTATCGAGTTTAGGAGTTTCGGACATTTTGAAAGTTTGAAATTTTCCAATTTCCAAGTTTTAAAAAATTCCAAAGTTTTGAAGAATTTTGAATTTTAGAAGTTCTCAAATTTTGGCATTCTTGAAGTTTGGGAAATTTCGAAAGTTTAGAAGTGTTCAAGAATTCCCAAGTTCAATAGTTCAGAAGGTTTCAAAATTTTAAAGTTGCAAAATGTTCAAGATTCTGAATATTTTGAAATTTTCAAAATTTTGAAGCTCGAATAAATCGAAAAAATTTCAAAATTTTGGATAAATTTGAATTTGAAGATCCGAAATTGTGAAGTTTCGGAATTTTTCAAGTTTAGCAAATTTCGAAAATTTACAATAATTTCAACGTTCAAAAGCTTGGTTAAAGTTCGTAATTTTTAAATATTCAATAAAAATT